>CAODLS011319860.1:0-21095 GCA_948243855.1 Flueggea neowawraea | reverse complement strand
TTTTTCTCTACTATTTGTGTTGAAATTTTAACTTGATCTATTTTTTTCTAATTAATTAATATTCTATTACTAATTCAACCAAAAAAAAAGTGGAGAGGATGAATAGTAATTTCATATTTTTGAAGAGTTAATATTCATTCCATTTACTTTTTATTCATTTGTTAATAAAATAATAATTAATTAATGAACAAGTAGGATGTTTCACAAATTTCAAAACAAGTAAATGTACAAAATAAAATAAAACATTTTTTTTGCAGAGATAGTTGAAGATGCTCTAATGTTAATGATAATAGAGTCACTTCCAATACTAAAATATCGAGCATTCGATGGTAGTAGGAACTAATGTAGAAAATGTTGTGTTTAAAGATAGGTTGAGAACTTTGTTGTTGGCGAATGAAAGGAATTTGTCTTCAAGATATGATAAGCGACAAATAAATTGATCAACGCTGAATGAATTTCTTCAATCAAGGAACTGGTCAAGGTTCTTTGACAAAAAAGGAAAGAAACTGAACAAGGTCATATGGACCGTGGCCATTCATATGGGCCTTTTGAAGCTTAGACTGCTAAGGAGATAAGGCCCCATTAGTTCAGCCAAAGAATTGCCAAATTTTTGGTCCACTTCAAATTCTGTTTCATTTGAACCAGTCAACCAAGCCACTGTTAGGCCATCTCCAACCTAACTGCAACTCCATTTCACAGTCCAAATGTCTGCAAAATGCGTCCAAATATTATAGCGACCCAAATTTGGGTCGCCACATTATTTACTGTAAGTATTTTTTTTTTGAATTTTCTCTTTTCTTTTTTTTCTCTTTGATTTATTAATTAAAATATTAATTTATGTTTTGATAATTTTAGTTTATAGTATATTTATATTTTTAATCAATCAATGTATTTACTAAATTAAAATTAAATTAATAATTTAATTTTTTTAAAATAATATTTAAAATATAATTAAATATAAAAAAATTAATTGTACAAAGCACATGCTCTATAAATTTAAAACATAAACACATTCATAACAATGTAATTTATCATTAATGAAAATATTCTACCATAATAAAATTGAACTTGCAATAATATAAAACAACTAATACAAAAAAAACAACATAATGTAATTTAACTACACAATACTTTAATCGATCATTTATGGGAGTAATTTTCTAATTCAGAAGATCATTAAGATTAATGTGTGATTATTTTTTTAATTATATTATACTTTTCATATATGGTTAAATAAAACTTATAATAAATAAAAAATATATTTTTATCTAAATTTATTTTATTTTGGTTAGTATATGACAAAAATATTTATGTTCGATATTTATATGTGAAATAATTAAATATAGATATAAGTTGTTAAATAATAATAAAAAAATATTTTTAAAATATTTAATTTAGTGTTAAAAATAAAATTAATAATTGAAAAAAATTTGTAATAATAATTATATTTTAATGTAAATTTACTATATTTTAATATTTACGGTTAAAGATAACTTCAAACACTTGATGTTTTTATGTAACAGCTTTGTAAAGTTAAATTTCTTAAAAAAAATTACAAAAAATGAGCTCGACGATCCAATCTAGTTTTCACTTTTGGCTTATTTTCAAGTTTTTGTTACATGTGTTGGATGATGTCCAAGATAATTATATTTATTCTGTGTTTATCTGCAACTTTTTTGTCACTCTTTTTGGTCCCTTTACTCTTACTTTGATCTCTGCCAATCTTCTCTTTGTTGCTGTAGCATGTAGTATACTCACTTTTTTACCGTGGATATTTAAAATTATATTATGTTAGGTAATATCATATCAAATATACAACATGAGCTTTGATATACCTCACACAAATAATACCATAAAACGGAAATTGTCTGATGCGGTGTTGTCGAAATTGATGTCGAGTCTATGCAAGGCGTAAAAAAATTCATTTAAACTGCGAATAGGGAAGCATCGGAACCTTGAAAGATTCCAAAGACCATTAGTGCATTATGGCCAGTAACTTCTTATAAATATTTTTCTACGATTATTACTGTATAGCTGACTCCAAGATTGGTGAAAGGCTAAGCTAAATGGAAGTAATCGATAGATAAGATAAGGACAACAACAGTTTCAAAACGACTTCGATTCTGGTTTATGCATGACAGCGAGAGTGCAGACCCACAGCGACCACGCAAACTGTGTTCTCAGCTTAACCTTCATCCTCTTTTGCCAACTTGTTTGTCGCCGCCCGCTCCCTCCGACTCTACGCTGTTTTCTCCTTTTTTTTCTTTTTCCAATTTCTCTTTTGTTTTCCTTAGGTTTTTAGCAATTAAAATATATTAACAATTGCATTAGTAAATGTTAGTATTTGAAGTGTTCCAACGTCTTAAGCTGTCACCTAATAGTTATCGTATTTATTATTAAAATATTAAATTTTAAAAAATATTAATATAATATATTATATATTTAATATAATAATTTTTAAAAACCATCTTAATTTTTTTTATTTTTCTATTATATAATTTATATCTATTATCTACTCTTTATATATAAAAAATTAAAATATAAAAGTATAGTAATTTAAAATAATAAATAAAATATTATAATTTAAAAAAAATTGTCTCACGGAGATGTGCATGCTCTAACTACTTTATTAAAGCCAAAAATCCTCATTATTTTAAGAGGGATGGAAAACTAAATCAGCACAGCTTTTTCTCCTCTAATGTCCTTTTGTTTTACGGAAAGCAATTTTTTAAAAAGTTATCTTGGAAAGGCTAAATAGAAAACATGGAAATTTTTGACGTGTCAGTCTTAGCAAAAGTGGCTAGAAAATTCAAAGCAACTGCGAGCTTTACTGTTCCTTGATCGTTCGCGGAGTGGTACAAGTAATTTCCGCCACTGGTTCTGAATTTCTGACAACTACAATCCTTACCTCTGGCTCTGTGTTCAAAACCAAGATGAAACGTTTCCCATCATTTTAAAAGACCAAAACGTACATAGAAGATCTCCAAATTTCCACGACCCGACCAATTTTATCAAAACCATCGGTTTGTTTTCTTTCTCCAACAAACCACCCGGCCTTTGAACCATAGAGGGTCGAGATTCATAATAGATTAATGGTATAGGCATATAGCTTTACTAATTATCGAAATATCCCAATATATTTCAACAAAAAAGAAATATTCTTATATATATGTATTTATATTCTTTTATTGAATTTATATCTTTCATTCTTTTGCAGATTTTATATTATTTTTAAATTTTAAAACAATAATTTTTTAAATTTTAAATAATAAACAAGAATGTTCTACTCAGTATTATTAAGTTGAATTAACAATTAACTTGAACAATTAATCATATACGGTTCTTTTAAAAACTAGATTCACTTTCGTGTAATATCACAAGTGAAACTTCAAAAGATTGGTTATGAGTTCAGCCAAAATTTTATAAATATTAAATTTATATTTATCCTTTATTGAAAAATATTAAAATGTTTTAAAAATTTGTAATCTAATATAATTTTTTGAGTAATTAAAAATTTGTTCTGATATCAGCAACATAAATAATTAGAGAAAAATAGGAGAAACTAGTCCATTTTACTAGTTCATTTTACTAGTTCATTTTTAGTGTTTGGTTTTATTTGGAAAAGAGAAGAAGATAAATTAACTTCCATAACACATAATACATAACATATTACAAGTTTATAACAGATTAATCAAAGCAAGCTCTTGTGCCCGAATTTTGAATATGGAATAATAGAATTATTTTGAGAACTTGATTCATCTAACCTGGTCCTCGTTGGCCAAACTCACCGGTTTGGTTCAGGTAAAAACAACTAACCATAACTCACTAACCCAAAGGGCATTCTCGTAATGCAAGCACAATGATAATTGAACACTCCAAAAACTTCTTTCACCACTTTCGTGCTTATAAGCACCCTCTTCACACCCCGTCATTTCCTTCACACCAAAAACATGGCTTCACTTCTCTTCCTCTTCACAACTTCGACCACCTTTGCCCTAATTTCCCTTTTTGTCCTCGCCCATGCAACTCCACCTCTCACTTTGACTCTAGTCAACAACTGCCCTTACACAGTCTACCCTGCAATCCAACCCAACGCAGGTCATCCTGTACTTGAAAAGGGCGGTTTTCCTCTCTCTTCCCTCACCCACCGCTCCTTCCCTGCCCCGACCCAACACTGGTCCGGTCGGATCTGGGGCCGAACCGGATGTGCCCATGCCAACGGCAAGTTCTACTGCTTAACCGGTGACTGCAACGAGCAACTCGAATGCAACGGCCGAGGAGGGGCCACACCGGCAACACTCGTCCAGCTCACCCTCCACCACGGCCAAAACGACCTTTCGTCTTACGGCGTGTCGTTGGTTGATGGGTTCAACATACCACTCACGGTTACCCCACACGAGGGTAAGGGTGTGTGTCCGGTCGTGGGTTGCCGGGTCAATTTGTTGGAAACCTGCCCGGAGAAATTGCGGGTTTTGAAACACGGTCGGGTCGTGGGTTGTAAGAGTGGGTGTGAGGCGTTTGCTACGGACGAGTTGTGCTGTCGGAACCATTACAATAGTCCACAGACTTGTAGGGCTTCGAGTTTTTCGGAGTTTTTTAAGCATTCGTGTCCGTCTACTTTTACTTATGCTCACGACACTCCTTCTCTGATGCATGACTGTTCTTCGCCACGGGAGCTTAAGGTTATCTTCTGCCATTAGAGAACTAAAGGCAACTTCGGTGTGTTTGGAAGTGAAGTAGTAGTGATCTTGAGAATAAATTGTGAAACAAGAAGAAGCAAAGATTGTTGAGGTGGTGTTGGGAATGTTAGTCTGTGTATGGTTAGGGATTGGAAGGAAGGCTTTATGTGTTTGATCATTAATGAATGGATGTTTATGTTTTCTTTAATTAGTTTAATTACTTGCTTAATTTTATTTTTTTTTTATTTTTCATTAATTTATTCCGTTTCTGGTGCATGATGTTTGAAATTAAATTAGTGCGAGTAATTTTGTGTCGAATTTCGATCATTTTTGGAGCCCCGTTGGTGAATGAAGTGTTTGTTTCGAGTATTTCGAGTTAGTATAATATATTTTTAGTTTTTAAAGATTTAATAGTTTTATTTTACAAATCATGAAATTTGCAATCTAGTGCTTATTCTTTATCTATGAAAAATAAAGAGATCCAATGAGGGTTTTTTCTTCTGTAAATGCATATTTATTTTCTTTGAAAAATGAATGATTGTGGGCAGTTTTGTTTATTGCAAGAATTGGTAAAATAAATTATAGGTAATTGTTTTAGTGGAATGAAATTCAACTTATCTAGTGATTTTTTCAATAGGTATATTGCATTTGAGAAAACTGGAAATATACTTCCAAATATATTCAATAATTTCAATTTATCAAGTGATTTTTTCTTGAAAGAAATACGAGGACCCCCGTAAGCTGTAATGAGGCAAATAAAATGGAATCTGTCAGGAGCAATGCAGGTGAATGTTCGGAGATAGAGCTTCAAAAGGTTAAAAGCAGACATGTGAGGCTCATTTTACTTTAATTGCATCATTCACTGCGCCTGTCACGTGATGTCTTTACTTTAATTGTACAACGCATTCCCTCATTTTACTTACAGGTAGGGCACAGACATAGTTTGGTTTATAAATTGGTGGTTCATGTTAAAAAAAAATGATGAATTGAAATTAAACGAGTTGAATTTGGACAGTTTGGTTCAGGTCTTGGTCTGATTTTGGTTTACTTTGATTCGATCAATAGTTTCAGTTCGGTTTGCTTCAAACCTATTTTTTTAAAAAAAAATTAAATAATATTGAACTGGTTGTGCCGTTGACAATAGATATAGGAGTTAGCTGCTTGGGGGATGACCCGCTGGTTTAAGGGGTTAAACCACCAATTAATAAACAGTTCAACTGTTTGAAAGCTCCTTGAACCGAAACCGAATCTAATTTTAGCGGTTGAGACGGTTCTAATTTTGATCAGTTTGGTTTCTGGCCAAACCGTCGATCTGATTCCAAAGTGGCCATGTTTACTTACAAACTTATGTAATTTCAAATTATATATATTTTTTAAAAATGGGATTGATTGTAATTTTACGGGGGGGGGTTTTGTCAATTTTGTGAGTTTCAACCTATTGAAAGGTCATATTCAAACTCTCATCTAGAAAACATCTACCGCATGGACTTAAAGGGACCATCATTTTTCTTAGAGAAGATGAAGGTAAGTTTACAACAATAAAAGGATCCAGGTCATCATATATAAGGACGGACTCATTAGAAACAACTTTTGATTTGCATAATTATGTTTACTACAATTTAAACTCATGTTTTCATATAACACAAGGAGTGCATTTATCACTTGTTCTACCACTCTAGTGTTATAAATATATATTTTTAGGTCTAATAAAGTTGATAAATTTCATATATTTCAAACAAACTCCACTCTGTGACACCCTTAATTCATAACAAAGTTGTGAAAAGGGATTCTTATACACATCCCACCTAATTAAAATTATTATACAAATCTCAAAATATCATATTTGATCATATACAATCAGTATTCAGGTTGCATGCAAATAGTTTGTAATATTTATAAATGTATATAAGATGCATACAAGTGCATATAAATAAAAGAGATTTTTTTTTAAAACAAATGGCGTATGTGGTTTTGTTTGAAATAAAAGGATACGGGGTTATAACTCTGTAGAATACAAAATAAAATGGTCCAACTTCATAATTTTCCAAATAAAGAAAATACTTGGGCTGCTCTGCCTTCATTTGGAATCAAGCGAACAGCCTGAACTTTTAAGCCCAGAAAAGTCCTGACCCGTAACATCAGTGGCCTGTGGGCTACGGCATTCATTTCCTAAAACTATATTTTGAGTGTTAACATTTTAATTAATTAGCTTTTTATATAAGTACGCTGCGCATTATTAAAAATTTGTATTTATAATTTAATTATTTTTTAATATATATATATATATTTAAATTTTTTAGTTAAATTTTATCACATAAAATAAAAAATAAAATTATATAATAAAAAATTTAATCAAATATTCTTAATTTTTTTATAAGTCAAATATTTTTTTAATACGTTTAATATAATAATATCACTACATTATATATAGACACAATTTTTAAGTATAAAATAAAATATTACTATTATGAATATCCATAATAAAAGAGATATATTACACAATAAAAATATTTAGATAATAATTTATCTTAATCATAATTATTTAATTTAAATTTATTGATAAAAGAAAAAAATTAGTTATGCTACTAGAGATAAATATTTTTAGTCTTAGATATAGTTAACGAAGAATAGAGAAAAATAATTATTTGAATAAATACTTATTTGAACAATTTTAAATTCAATGACTAAGATATTAATTAATTATGTTAATAGAGATAAATACTTTTAGTGGCAGATTTTGTTAAAAAAATCAAAAATAAATATTTATCTGAATAAATATTTATCAATAAAAAATTTAAATCTGTTTAAAAACAAAATATTTTTTTAATTAATTATCCAATAATTAATAGTAATTTAAAATTGAGAAAAGAGACAAAAGTATCCAAAAAAGTTTTCAAACATCCTAACATTTATAAGTGTTATAATTTGAATAACACTTGCAAATAAATGTAGACATGGCACACAATTGAAGGTAGTACCAAAATTTTTGAAAATCAGCATCAAATAATTTATTGTAAAAAGAGGTAGAAAATTGAGAAAACAAAATGGAGAATTTGGGGGAGTGAATAGTATTTTTTAAATGGAGGAAATTACACTACATGTCTATTTTTTTGTAATTATAATTTCTATAACACAGCAATATGTCTATTAATCTCTATTATGTAACAATGAGAATTAAAATTTCTGAAATACAGTAGGGTGGTGTAATTCACGCGCTTTATAAGACTCATTCTAATTTTCATTTTCTCTCTCTATTCTCCTCCTTTATCTCTTTCTCTTTCGCGACTCTCACTTCTCACCTCTCTTCCTCTTTTGCCTTTGTCACTGCTGCCAGCACCATCCTTTTTGCCTCCTCTCTCTTTCTCTTTCCTTCTCCCTCTTCCTCACTCCTTCCTCTCTACCAAAACTCCCGATGGACACATAGCAAGAGCTATTGTGTGCCTCTACTGGTATATCATGTTTGTTCTTTAACTTTATCAGTTACTTTCTTTAGTTATATATATTTGATATAGATCTTTGTTTTGAAGTGACATTGAAACTTTGTTAAATAATTTTGTGTGATTTATTTTAGGAATTACTTTGCGTAATTTATGAGAAATGTTCTGCAGGTTTTTTAGAGTCTACAAGACTCTTGAACTGGGATTGGAGATAGCCACAGGCTGAGGCCGCACCATGAAGAGGAAGAAGGTCTGATTTTTTGGTAGATCTGAGGAGGAGCGCAACAATTTATTCTTATTTTATACTCATTTTTGTATCTGTAATACTGAAAACAATTTGTTTTCGCTTTGAACTCGTTTTGTTCTTGGTTTGTTTTCGTTTTGTACTTATTTTTTTATTTGGAATACTCAAAACAATTTATTATCGTTTTGTACTAGTTTGTTATTGTTTTGTACTCGTTTTGCAACTGATCAAACTTTCCCGCGCATGGTCAAAATTGGACATTTTTGAAATTGGACTATTTTGAATTTCTATTTCTAAAATTGTTTTAATTGTTTATACATTTGGGTACTTTACTATTTATTCTTTAGTATTTTTGTGTAATTCTCCCTTTTAAATGATGCAAGCAGTTACTTCAAGGCTTAATGTATTGTAAAATATAAGCAGCCAATGATTAAATCTTTGATCCTTAATGGGGTCTACATTAGACTTTTAAAAATTGGAAGTTTAACCAATTTTCTTTTTTAATTTTTCATGAAATAAGTTATTAAAAGAAAATTTTGTAAAAAAGTTATTTAAAAATAAAATAGAATATTTGAACCAAATGAGAGCTTAAAATTGTTTCTCAAATGTATCGCCAATTAGGCTTAAGGGACGATAACTCCAACTAAAAAAAATACGTTAAAAAAATAACACAACTTAATTCATGGTACGTAAGTGCTAATTTTGGTTCTTATATGATTAAATTCTCATCTTACGTAACCGACTTCATGATGTTAATTGTTTTGCTAAGCAACAATAATAACTCTATCCTCGTTTTTTTTAATTTTTTTTATATGTAAAACTCTATCCTCTTTTGCAAAAGGTCAACCATAACATACGTCGATTATAAATATTACACTTCTATTACTACCAGAAATGAAAACAAAAAACTCGTTGCCTTCCTCATCAAGTTTTCATTCGTTTGTTCAAAGCCCACCAAATAATTGGAATATACGAGTCTTGTGAGATTTCGACCTTTCATCTTACAATGGTGCAGAATAATTGTTTGTCAATAATATTGTGATCAATCAATTTGCTCATGATTTGGCTCTCAATTTTTTTTTGCTGTGTTGATAACGAGCTTCAACTTGATGGTATCCAAAAGGTATACATAAAGCATACAATTAGCGAAAACAATCAAGGATTGAGATCTTACCTCGATTTCTAGTAGGCACAGCGAAGAACAGGATCTATGCAAACATCTTTAGTTGAACCATAGCTTCTCAAGATGGAAACAACTAATTATATGCAGTCTAAAAACATTTTTCTGGACCGGGTTGGACAAGAAAGAAAGACAAAACTCTCTTTCTTCTTCTCTTTTCTCCACGTGAAAAATGAGAGGGAGTGAGTGAGAGAGACGTATGGATGGAGAGAGTAAGAGAATGAAAGAACCACATTTCTTTCTTTCTTTTTCTTCTAATATCTTTTTTCATTTTTTTCATTTTTTTTTCTTTTCTCTTCTTCTTATCTCAACATTTATTTGCATCCTTCCAAAAAATGAAAGACCAATCTTGAATTCTTCATAACTTTATTTAATTGGGCTATTAATGAGCTTTAATTGGTTGGGCTCCAATTGATACTAACAATCCCAACGGCTCGGTCCAATTAGTTGGCTCATCCATTAATCTGATAATTAACGGACTCGAGTTCACCCATTAGCGTCATGGGTGGACCCGGTTTTCCAACATCTTCCATTCACACATGAAAATATGGTTCATAATCATGCAACATGATTAACATTTACATCACCAAGCTCGATCCCCTCATCATACCAACGAATAGATCGCGTGACCAGCATACATCAATAATACAGACACTATACACCTATTAGGATTGTACAGTGATATTGACTAACAGATCCTATTATCCTAGTGTTTTCAATACAAGCTTCAACCTGTAAATGAAATTTATGTATGCCTCTCCCTAGAACGTTTTTCACAATCAGTGCTTCCACTCTCAATTCTGATCTCAATGAAGCTTTACTCATATTCACATATCATGACAGACAATGATAGGTGCCTATGCAAACATTAAGACTGGTACGAATGCATCATAAAAACGATCTTCCCCTATTATACTAGACGTCTACCTTAGCCAAGTTCACTTGCTCAGTGTATCACACTTGGTCGAATCGAACATGACCATTAACAATACACCAAAGTGACCTAACTTAACTAAGTGTTTCGAATGTGTTGAGGGTCTTAAGGGATGAACCATCGAGAACCCTATGTTCACAGTAGGGTCTCACACTAAGAAAAGCGAGATCCTATTATTTATAATATTTTTCATCCCTATGGTCGTATATAGCACACATGGTATGATCATGTACTATGGTGTTCTATCATTCTTTTGGAGGAGCGCATGTTTCTAAATTTATTAACACCACACAGAAGTTTTAGTGAAAATGTATTTCGCCATTTTAACTTTAATACACCACTTAACAAGATTACTTTTGTCTTTTAGACAGAATATGCTAAAAACTCTCAATTTTAGTGTATGATCAACATAAGAATTTATCCTATGTCATGCGTTTCATTTCATATGACTTATCTTGCCTTTACAATAAACTCACAATTGTAAGATACAAGATGACTTCTTGATTATGAACATCATCTTGACTTCATGTTCAAAATCAGCTTCATCTTAATCATTGCCTCAAATATTACAAGACTAAGGTAAACGCCCGTGTGAGTGGGTTATTTCTCTATCCAACATGCTCTTCTACTAACGAATATATGCTCACAACATTCTTATATATGTATTACGAATAGTGAATTCTTAAAGAAAAGACATGATTTTATTTATGGACTCAAAATCATAATAAGGGAATACAAAGTATTGTTTCATACCCTCCTTAGACCTAGAGAGATAATATGTCTAATGCAATCTTCTCTAGCTATTAGTAAATGGATTTGCTATCATTTCACGCTTAGGAATATACTCTAATTTCACCTCTCCTCGTGCAACTAGTTCCCTAGCAAAGCGATACTTGATCTCAATGTGCTTAGTTCTTCCATGGTACCTTAGGTCCTTGGAGTAAGCAATCGATGCTTGAATATCACTGTAAATAGTCAAAGGGTCTTGAGAAGCAGTTAAACCCAAGTGGTTAAGAAGCCTTTTCAACCATACAGCTTCTTGCACTACGACAGACATAGCTATGTACTCAGATTCCATAGTAAACCATAATATGCTAGTTTGTTTCTTACTTCTCCATGAAACAGCTCCATTGTTAAGCAAGAATACATATCCAGATGTGGATTTTCTCTCATCCACATCTCCATCCAAGTCTGCATCTGTGTATCCTCTTAAGCACAAATATTTTCCTTGATAACACAGTGTGTAATCAACAATGCCTTTCAAGTATCATAGAACTCGTTTTACTGCTTGTCAGTGCAATTTTCTATGATTTGACTGGAATCTACTTGGCAGACCGACGACAAAACAGATATCCAGTCTAGTACACATCATTGCATATATTAGGCAACTAATGGCATTGGCATATGGAACATTTTTCATTCGTTCCTTCTCCATTGCCGTTTGTGGACATTTCTTATAGCTAAGTTCATAGTTCTTAGCTATTGGGGTTGCCACAAGATTGCAGAATTTCATGTAAAATCACTCTAAGACTTTCTCGATGTACATAAATATCATTCGCTTAGATCGATCTCTTAAGATTTTAATCCTAAGGATTTATTCTGCATTTCTCATGTCTTTCATTTCAAATCTGGTTGATAATCAATCTTTGACACCCTTGATATAGCTCAGATCATTATCAACAATAAGAATGTCATCTACCTATAACGTTAGAATGACAAACTTGTCTCCCGAGTGTTTAAGGTATACGCAATGGTCTTCATCGATCATTTTAAAATCAAATGAGATAACCACCTCATGGAAACGAATATACCGTTGCCTTGAAGACTGTTTGAGACCATAAATGGATCTCTTCAGCTTGCAAACTTTATGCTCGCTGCCAGAGACTATGAAAGCCACAGGTTATACCATATAGATTTATTCATTCAGTTCTCCATTAAGGAATGTAGTCTTTACATCCATTTGATATAACTCGAGGTTCATAGCAGCAACTAATGCTAAGATCAACCTAATCGAGACAAATATTACAATAGGTGAGAAAAGTCTCATCATAGTCGATTCCTTTATGTTGTGTAAACCTCTTTGCAAGTAAGCAACTTTTTGACTTGATGGGCTTGCCATCAATGCCACATTTAATCATAAATATCCACTTGTTCCTAATGGCTTTTCGGCTTTCAAGGAGTTCAACCAATTCCCACACTTGGTTTAAAGTCATAGATGTCATTTCTTCTTCCATTGACTTAATCCATTCTTTCTTACTTGGAGATTTAAGAACCACTTGCATATTTGTGGGTGTTTCCTCGTCTAGTGGGATTACAGTTAAGAAAGCTTCACTCAGTTCTTCAATTGAAAGACGTTGTCGTAGAACTTTATCTCTTGCTTACTTACGTGGTGGTTCCGCATCTTAATATACAAATCGCATGTATTCATCAAGATTTGGAATACTCTCACTGGGAAAAAGATTATCATTTTGATTTGTCACATGATTTTGACTTCCATTCAAATTAGGATTCATACGCCCACTTGAGTTAGGATTATGAACATCTGCACTAACTTAAGGCGGAAATTCTAAACTTTCATCCTCGACCACATAATCTTTCCCACTCAGATGAAGCGTCCTGAATGTTCAGGTTCCTGTATTTTATAAAAAGTGAAGTCTTTACTCACTTCTCCTAATTGTGAAAATTCTTTTTCAAGGGATGTGACATCTCGAGATTCATACTCAGTCATTATGCCATCTTTTTGTTCTCCCACTAGGACGTATCCTTTGGAGGTTTCAGGATTCCTTTTCTACCTCTTGGACTAAGCTTTCCATGCTTACTAGAGGTATCATGGGCGTAGGTTGCACAACCCCACAACATCAAGTAAGATAGGTCTGGCTTGCGACTTATCTACATCTTATAAGGTGTAGTGGCAACGGATTTGGTTGGAACGCAATTTAAGACATAAGTTTCCATTAGCAACGTGTCTCCCCAAAAAGAGATTGGTAAGTTGGCTTCAACCATCATTGATCTTACCATATCAATGAGTGTTCTATTTCTCCTCTCCGTTATACCGTTTTGTTGCGGGGTCTTAGGGATTGATAATTGGTATTCAATTCCCCTTTCATCACATAATGCCTTGAATTCTTCAGAGAAGTATTCCCGACCACGATCGGTTCACAAGGCCTTGATTTTTCTATCTAGCTGATTTTCAACTAGACTTATAAATCTTTTGAAACAGCTAATTGCTTCAGACTTATAGAAAATCATATAGATATGACCATAACGCTTATAGCCATCTATGAATGTGATGAAGTAGTACGCTTCATGGCATGCTCTCACGTTCATTGGTCCACAAATGTCAGAATGGATAAGTTGCAATGGATATTCAGCTCGTGTTGCTTTATTAAATGGTTTTCGTACTAGTTTTTCCTTAAGGCAATTCTCGCAAGTTGGTAATTCCACTTTACATAAATTACCTAACAGGCCTGCCTTGCCTAGACGACTCATACGATCTTGGCCAATATGGCTAAGCTTTGCGTGCCAAAGATTAACATCATTCGTACAATCTGATAATGAAGTAGCATAAGAAAACTAGTATTATTGTTATTTACATACTCAAGATCCATAACAAGAAAACCATCTATGGCAAAACCAGAGCCATAATATTTACCACCAAAAAACAAATCTACCTTATCATGCTCAAAAGATAAAGTAAATCCATTGTTCATCAAAGACAAAATAGAGACCAAATTCCTTCGTATCCCCAGAGTACAGATGACATCATATAGCAACAACATTTTGCCGCCGAACAAGGTCAGCATACAAATGCCAATTCCTTGGACCTCCATTTTCGCATTGTTCCCAACATATATCCACCTTGTTCCCTGAGGGATTTTCTAGAATTGGACATATGCCTCACGTCTTGTACTCACGTGGTCGGTCACTCCTGAATCAATCACCCATTGAGGATGGCATTCAATAAGGAATACGAAACTTGACACACAAGTATAATGTAAACAGGAGTAAAGGTCTTGTACCTTCTTAAAAGAATTGCAGTCTTTAGCAATGTGCCCCCTCTGTTGGCATTTGTAGCATTTTATCTTTGAAAGGTGAGATTTTCCTTTGTTTTTTTTCTGCCCCTATGATTTCTATTTGCCCTTGAAATCCTTTCCTTTGTTCCCAAAGAAGAAGGTTATCTGCTTCCTCTTTTCTTTGCTGGTTAAACCCTTTTGGGGTCCAAAAAAAGCTATATGAGCCTCATTTTTAATCTTGAGAGTCGTTAAATGGTCCTCCTCTAGCTCAAGATAATGTGCAACATCATTGAAAGTTTGGATTTAGCAGCATGCGTCAGATGATGCTTCATTTGATCCAAACTGCTCGGTAAGGAACGAATTACTGCTTGAATTTTTTGCTCCTCAGTCAACTTATGACCAGCCTTACTAAGCTCACTGATCATATTCCCCATTTCTCTAAAGTGTTTTCTCATGGATATGATCGGGGCGTTTATGGTATGTGTCAAATTTAGAGGTTAAAGACCTGAGCTTAGCTAGCGACACACCACCGAATTGCTCATTCATAGCAACCCAGAGATCTTTAGCATTCTCATAACTTTTGAATTGCTTAGCTATATCATCATCCATTGCACTCAGAATGATGATACAAGCAATGGTATTTTTCTTTTTCTAAGTGACACAAGCTTCACGATCAAGTTTATGTTGAGTGGTAGTGCCCTCCTCAGATTCAACCATAATCGATTCTAAGGGATCATAAGCCTCTTGCTCCTCAAGCACATATCAAACTTTCATAGCCCAGATCTTATAATTGTCACCATTCAGCTTGTTATCTTTGTTAAGCATAACAACAATTAATTTTGAAGCAGTAGCCATATTGTTCAGAAATCTATAGCAGAAAGTTGCACTAAATGAGGAGATAAAACAATAAACAGACATTTATTAGCCATTAGGAAATTAAACAAGTGCAATCAATTATGTAAGATTCGAATTGAATAGTGCACTAAGTGTTCCATTACCATCTCTCTCTTAATAATTAATTACACTAAATTTAATCTCAAGGATAGTAAATGGTCAATTCTCCTAACTTATAGGATTTGAACTCTAAGTTATCTTAACTTAGGTTTACTATGTTGGTTATTGCATTTGTGAGTCCATACACTATTAACAATGCAATAATATTTAGCAGCATTCAATATATGAATAATTGCATTTACCTTATTCAAGCAATTTAACATAATAAATAGCTCAAAATAATAAGCATAACTAACGCTATTTGTTATCTCAATATATTAATAATTTACATAAACCATCCAAATCATATACTTAGTGCATGTCCATAAAACATACTTATGTACAACACAACAAGTAATTAACAACTTGTCCCAAAAAAACTCTAAACACTACGAGGCTCACCAGTGGAAAACTATGTTGCTTGGAAGGGACGCTTCAACTTCCTCCCATAGTTCCTCAGGTAAGGTGTATGTTAAGTTTCCAAGCCAATAGCTCGGAATCTCACGGCCACTTTGAAGGACCATGGGGTGGTTCAGTTGCATGTGTCTAAGCACACCCCTCTCAGAGAAATTTACTAGAAAATCTCCTAAGAGTAGCGCTATAGTCACCTACGACTATAGAGAAAACAAAAGATAACTTTAGACACAGTTCAAGGAGTGATTCTATGGTAAGCTGAATCATTTCCCCTACATCTGTGACATGCCTGAAACCACCTTTCCATACAAACTCCTAAAATTCATTGTTCAAATGAACAATGTGTGCCACAATCCCATCGATATTGTCTTTGTGCACCCTAAGATCCATTTTTATGTTCCACAAATTGTCTTCCAAACGTCTCAACACAACCCTCTCGGTTGGGGTCTTAGCAACCAAAGGAGTTCGGATTCTCACCATCTGAAACAAACAGAAAGGTGGATTAGTACAACTGATGTACTATATTGATTGAAGATACAATCAATAGATGTAGCCAAAAACAACATGTATAAAATACAAAATAATATACATGATTAAAACTAGTTTTTCCAAATAATAATATAAACAGAATATATATGTTTTATATTTTATAACAACAAATAATTTTACAAAAATTGGTTCTAGTATTCCAAAGATTCCGAAAAAAAAACCAAAAATCTAGAAAAATATAAAACACCATTCTGCAAAATGTGGAAAAATTTGGACGCCAGAGAACTCTGCACTCGCCGCTGGAAGTAGGTGCACGTCCTTCACGTGTCAGGTACAGACAGATTAGCGTGTTCTGTCTAATAACGTGGCATCGCCACGTGGCGTTCATGACACATATCATCATTTTATTGGTCCTCGTGTCCCACGAATCAGGCATGCGCTGCCACATGGCAGATGATGTGGCAATTTTGCCATGTGTCATCTTCTGGATGGTCCACAGGTCTACGTCGTTGAACAGTCAGCCTCACCACGTGGATGAGATTGATGGTGTGTCTGACAAGTCATCAACGCCACATGTCGATCTTGTGGTAGTCTACGTGACTTTTTTTGCCACATGTCTCCCTGTCATTCGTTTGGGCCTTGCACAGGTGTGTCAAGTCATAGTCAAACAGTGTTGACTTTTGACAGATGTCTTGTTCTGATTGGGCCATGTTGTTTTCTTATCCAATCAAAAATTCCATCTCACAGACCAGACCAAATCGGTTTTTGAACAATTTAAAGACCTTCTCGATGGTATTTTAAGAAGAAATTTGGATAGGGTATGTAATTGAACCTCCTGAGTCTACTGGTACACTTGGTTTCTCGAAATTCACACTTTTGAATTTCGGGTTTACACTATCCAACACAAAATTCGAACCAAAATAACAAGAAGCCGAATGCAAAAAATTACAAAGCAACTTCTAAGCACGTAACAAACACAGAGGCATGCAGAGTTTCAACAAAATCACATTGAAAATCATACAACTGCTCTGATACCACTGATGGTATCCAAAAGGTATACATAACGCATACAATTAGTGGAAACAATCAAGGATCGAGATCCTATCTCGATTTCCAGTAGGCACAAAGGAGAACAGGATCTATGCAAGCCTCTTTAGTTGAACCGCAACTTCTCAGGACATGAACAACTAATTATACACAATCTAAGAACCTTTTTTGGGACTGTGTTGGACAAGAAAGAAAGACAAAACTCTCTTTCTTTTGCTCTTTTCTCAACGTGAAAAATGAGAGGGAGTGTGTGAAAGAGACGGATGGAGAGAGTAAGAGAATAAAAGAACCCCCTTTCTTTCTTTCTTTTTCTTCTTATATCTTTTTTCATTTTTTTCTTTTCCCTTCTTCATATCTCAACATTTATCTGCATTCTTCTAGAAAAAATGAAAGTCCAATCTTGAGTTCTCTAAAATTCTCTTTAATTAGGCTATTAATGCACTTTAATTAGTTGGGCTCCAATTGAGCCTAACAATCTCAATAGCCCGACCTAATTAGTTGACTCATCTGTTAATCCGATAATTAATGGATTCGAGTTCCACCTATTAGCATCACAGGCGGACCCACTTTTTCAATAAAATTTAATTTAGATATTTCTATTGACTGATTTATTCAAAGAGCTGAATAATTATTCTTTTATTATTACCTCTGACCTGGGTGTATTTTTGTGTGTAACCTTTTATATGTATCAAAGTTAACATCATTTAGAAGGCTTAATACATAAAAACCTTTTGAACTTTTTTGTTTTTTCTCCCCTTATTTTACAGGTAATTAATTATTCTCTGCATTTTGTAAAGTAATTTCAAGGGGTAATTAACTATTTTCTGAACTTGTTAAAAATGTAATTTTTAAAGATATATTTGCTGACATGATAATTATCAAAAAATTATCATGTCAATAAATTTTTACTAGTCCAGAAAGTAATTAATTACTAAGTAAAATTCAAGAGATAAAGAAGAAAAATGAAATAAGTTAAAAAGGGTTTCTATGAACATAAAGTTTTTATCAGGAAAAAAAACTATAGCATAAATTCGAGTAAGGTACAAAATTGGGTATAAACGGAGTTTCGTAACTTTGTTCTTTCTTTCCGAGTTATCTTTCGGCTCAAACCATCTGGATACAAAATCGTGACGTGGCAAACAACAATTTGATCTATGAACTGACTAGAACGCAAGACTTTCATACGTGTCAGATTCCCATTTGCGAAAAAACCAATCAGATAATGTTCGACAGTAGGCAATCATAATCCACACCATGTGACAGTGCGCCACCAAACACGTAGATTAGGGGTTGTTCGATCGGTTCCGTTCAGAGTTCAAGCCGAATAGCCTTGGTGGCATGCGAAATTGTACATTCAAATCTTATATATCTAAAACCATGGGTTTAGTTAAATTTTAGTTAAAAAATGTTTGAAAATAAGTATATTTAGAAGATGGAGATCGCAAAAGATACTATTAAATACTTAAAAAATACCATTAAATAGATTTTTAAAACGTTATATATTTACCTATCTTGAATAAGACAAACTAAAATGTTTAGGTCAATTGTGTTTATCTAGAGTTTAATTGAGTTGTGAGAAGCGAATATGGATGTGCATATATTCTTCTTTATAGAGTTCTTGATTCTCTTTTAACTAAATGTATAAATCTTAAATAAGTTTCTAAATAGGTACAATCAGAACAACCTTTTCATTTTACAGTGAAATTGAATTTGCTGCTTGTTGTTAATTCTATTATGAAGTCAATGTTTGGAATTCGAAAGTTAGATCAATTAGTGAGGATTATAAGAATTTCTTGACAATTTTCATCATGAAATATAGTCATCCAATCGGGTAACTCATAGTCTTGTTAGAACTTTCGATTCTTATTTCGTTTTAACTTGATGAGACATGTCCTTCGTAAATTCATTGTAAATATTTTGACTAGGGATATTGTCCAACAATAGATCAATGAATTGTTAATTTTGATGGTTACAATTGTTCGACCAAACCAACCATCCATTGCCCAACAATAGAGCAATGAATTGTTGTTAATTTTGATGGTTACAATCTTTGACCAAACCAACCATTATGGTTTAACACTTTTAACTTATAATACTCCGACCAGATCAAACCAAACTAAAGAGGCGAGCAGGAGAGAAAGAATTGTGTAGCACTGGCAGTAAAAGTAGTCTGCATTCAGAACCTTCTCCCTATCTATAAAAATCCCACAAGCTGTTGCCTTTATCACTCTCTTTTTTTCTCTTCACAAACTCAAAACCCAACACTAGACTAGTTTTTTGTTTCCTCTTCAGCTCCAAATTAAAGAGTTCCTTTCTCCAGAACCTTCTCTTCGCTCTTGCTCTCACAAATCTTAATATGTCGTCTCAGGCCAGCCTTCTACTTCAGAAACAGCTGAAGGGTAATCTTATAATCTGTTAAATTTTGCATCTTTTTGTTTAAACTTGTGGGTTTTGGATCGGGTTTTTAATGAATCGGGTTTTGGTGGGTTCAGATCTTTCTAAGAACCCGGTTGATGGATTCTCGGCGGGGTTGGTCGACGAGAACAATATCTTCGAATGGAGCGTTACCATTATTGGCCCTCCTGATACTCTCTAGTATGTGTCTGATTTTATTATTTTTTTGGTCTCTGATTGTTGATTAACGTCTCGTTCACTTGTTGATTCCTGTTGTTTCTTGGATGGTAATTTCGGCGATTCTGTTTCGTTTGATTGGATTTCGATGACGAGATTGTTGTATCGGTTTTTAATTGGATTTATGTGTGTGCTATTTCATTGTTGATTGATTAATTGAACTGGGGTATTGTTTTAAGTGGATGGTTTTGATATAATTTGTGCCTTTCTTTTTTCGGGGTTTTAGACTAATCATTGAGATAATTCTGTTCTGACGCTTTCAATTGTTGTTGTTCATGTATTTTTCTTTTGTTTTCAAGTTAGAATTAGAATTTTGTGTAATTTTTTAAGTTAGAATTAGAATATTGTGTAAATTCTGTGGAATTTGATTCTTCTGTGAGCTTCTTAGACTTCCAAAATTCTGTTTCTTAAAGCCATTGTGTCACAATGATTGATTCTTTGTTTAATTATTAATGCAATAATTGTGATACAATTCACTTTAGCATTTGTAGAATCTAATTTGATTAGTCGAAATTGTTTATATGCCTCTTTAGTTTGCATTTTTGTTTAGGAGTATGGTTTGTTAAGTTAAAACTAAGTTATAAGTTCATGTCTTCTGTGCTCAACCAGATCAATTATCTAGTTCATGTGAATCTGTTTGATCCATTGCATGTCTGTGAGTTATAATTACTTCCTTGACATGTTTTGTCATTGCAAATTGTTTGATTCCAGTGAAGGAGGATTTTTTAATGCCATCATGAGCTTTCCTCCCAATTACCCAAATAGCCCTCCAACTGTGAAGTTTACGTCAGAAATATGGCATCCAAACGGTCAGTTAGATTCAACTGTTTTATTTTTTTAAGCTTTCTTCAACTTGCAATGTTCAGGACACTGATTTTGTTGCTCGTTTGAGTGTAGTTTATCCTGATGGGCGTGTTTGCATATCAATTCTTCACCCTCCTGGTGATGACCCGAATGGCTATGAGCTTGCAAGTGAGCGATGGATGCCTGTTCATACGGTATGTTGCCTCATGTTATACATTTCATTGATTTTA
>CAODLS011319680.1:0-10023 GCA_948243855.1 Flueggea neowawraea | reverse complement strand
CCTTAACACCAATGAATGAAGCAATTGAGGTTGACCTACTATCAAGTCCATATTCAAAAAACAGTCTAAAACACGTACCTCTAAACAAAGAAATATGATATTCATTCAAATACTGTTTTATCATTGTTGGAGCATTAGGCTGCAAATTCAAGTGCACCTTAGCAGCAAAAAGTTCGTTAGGATTAACTAAAAATTTTGAACTATGCAAACAATAAAAATTGGGTTAAGACACATAAAGTACAACTCGAGTACATATCAGAAAACAAAATATAGACTGTTGCTACAAAACACGCAGGAAAAGCAAATCAGTAAATAATACAATCGCTTCAGAGTACAAGTAGAGTACAACACAAGTACTATCAGATGACAAACTTTAGACTATCGCTACAAAAGACACATGAAAAGGAAGCAAACCTTAAAAGCAACCACTGCTCTAAAATCTATCAACTTGCATCTCTTTAATGATTCATCTTTCTTGCTATTAAATGCAGTACGTTTGATGCGTTTTCTTTAGAACCAAATTTGACACCCTTACTCGCCATTGAAACTAAAACATAAACACAAACAAGAAATGATGGAAAAAAAAAGACAAAAGAACAAATTAAAAATATTCTGAAACCCTCATTAAAAGAGAAGAACAAACCTTATAGGCTTGTAAATGATGAAAAAACCGAAAAAGAAAAAATCGATCACAATTGTTAGCAAAACAACAAGATCGAAAGACAAATCGTAAAGACAAACATAAAAAAAAAAAACGAGAAAACCAGAGGAAGCAAAGAAAATGAAGAGAGAAGAAAAATTGAATAGTTGAGATGAAACAGAAAAAATAAAATGAAACAGCCAAAAAAAAATTATATATATATATGTGGTATTATAGAAATGATTAACACAATTATTTTAAAATAATTAACTATTAACATGTTGTAAAAGTGAAAGATCAAAAAGAAAAAAAATATAACTGGTGTAATTTCCTAAAAAAATATTTATTTATTTAGCTTTTTTTAATTAAATAATCTCCAAGGATTAAGGAAGGCAACGAAATATTTGATTTGTCATCAAATTGATGATAGTAACAAATCTTTAGAGCTGCACAATAATATCCTCACTAATGGCGGCAAAAATGAAGTGAGAGCAATGCATACATGGATTAAAAGAAAAGAAAAGAATAAGAGCTCTGCTCTTATGTGCTACTCTTTTTTTTTTCTTCTGTTCCCACTCCAATTCTCCAAGCAAGACTCCCAAAATGCCATTTTATCTTCTCTGGTTTCTTTTTCCCGGTGAAACTTGAGCTTGAGCGGATTTTTATCCTTTCTGGTAGTGTTTAAGTCTTTTATGATGCCTCCAACTTTTCAACCTCAGGAACTGTCTGAAAATCCAGGCGGGCTTGCTTAGTTCGCTTGCAAGGACCTGAAGAATTGCGGACCATCAGTCACTAATTAATGGCATTCATTCATTAGCATTGCAAAATGCATGGATCCAGATAGTACATCTGCAATACCTTTTTGCTTTTTATTGGAAGATAAGACTGAGGATTTCCACTCATCATACGCAGCTTTCTCCGTTCTTTTACGCTTCTTATAACTTGAGAGCTGCAGAAACATGCGTTAGTCAAATTCAAAAGTGACTGAGAGCTCATCAACATAACATCTATATTTTACAATGAACAAAATAAGCCAATTAAAAACTTGGATGCCTTTTCTCGGCAACGTTAGCATGTCTATTGTTTAGTGATCAATTAATACAACTGTCTTGTATCATGATTGCAAAGAAATTCAACTAGAATTAAATTTCCAGGACTGGCTTGAGACAGATTGAATTTCTGTTTGGCGTTTGGTCCCAGCCAATAGTGCGAACAAAGCATCGCTCCTCATTGATATGATATCCTCGAAGGCATATCCAGCTATATGTATATATATAGTCTATTTCTTTTACAAGTGTGTGGTTTATCAGCACCAGCTGACAATCCAAACAATGAAGCCAATAAAGTTGAATCAATCAATTTCTTTAGATTTGAACCAGAAGCAATTTAAGGAATAGAACAACAAATTCTGCAACAATTATGTGCAGACATTTACAAAGGATCAGATGCAAGGTTCTATGGTTGTCCAAATGCAGATTAAGGTTCTATCGTGCATATATCTTAATACATTAATTTTAGAACCTGAAGAATTGTAGTACCTGTGCTGCATCATCAGATGAATAACCATCATCATCTGATTGCCTTTTCTCAGGTAATACATCCAGCAAGTCTGCAAGCAGATGCTCTAAAATTAGAGGGAGAACGGCATAGCAATGACGGTAAGAACCCAAAAATTTTGATCAGTTAGTTCTAACCTCGATGATCCTTCACCTCCTTTGGATCCTTCTTCTCCTTTGATATCCCAAAAACATCATGGCAAAGATCTTTCATGGAAGTGGAGACCTACATATCCAAATCCAAATTAACACAAGCAACCCACAAACACTTGGCACACCAAAGACTTACACGTGGAGGGATAGTTCATTTCTTACACTTTTGAATTCATCTTCAGATGTGCCACAAACTTCCATCAACTTAAGTTTGTCTATCTTCAGCTGCAACATAGAAACGGCTTTTATACGTGGCCACATAAGAGAATACAATTATATCCAATCAAAACATAGCATAGAAAAAAGTTCAATTACCTTGTGCCTCTTTGCACACAAGTAGAATGCAACAGCAATGAAAACTGGCCGTGTGAAATCAGCACTTGCTCGCCTCGAAGCTGGCAAAGATGCAAGAAACCGGTCCTTGTACCTAAAGATAATAATGTCCCATTCAGCAATACACAAAAGATAATTCGTTATCAGAACCACAGACGAGTTCACAACTCTATAACCAGGCTACCTCAGGAGAGAGGGTAAAATGGATAAAATATTCCATCAATTTCAGAAATTGGCACTCATACGCATTTTCACAAACACATAGCTAGAACCAATCTTGGGGCATGCAGATCTTCATCTACAAATAGAGTGCAACAAATATCTCTAGCAGTACAAAGAAATAGGGAAACAGATCTTACAATGATAAACCCTTCTGCACGAAGGAGATAAGTCTAATGCACCCAAACTGAATCCCCAATTCTCTGATGTCCAACTTCGTCCTACAACACCAACCATTCCAATTAAAAACCTAATTTCCATAAAATTCAATAATAACAACAGAAGAGAGCCTACAACTTACTTGACGCCGAGACTGTTTTGCAACGTATTGAAAGACCTATTATATGCCTTCTCCGACATTCCACTCAACCTTATCGCGGCCTGCCGATCCAATATCACTTGAAACCTGCATATCAATCCGACCCAATCAGTATCAACCACGAAAACCTCTATGTTAATCAAAACAAAAAGAGAATGAGAATGAAATGTGCTAAGATTGATACCTCGTAGAAGCGATCTCCAAACAGATTATAGCCTTGCAAACCTCGCCCTACAAGTATGCATCGCATTCTCGTCAGTATAAACCAACAGAGAAGAAACATTTTGTTCAATTGAAATGAACAAGAAACTCGACAGCGTTACTTACTACTGCGATGATGGAGGAGTCAAACTGGACATCGCAGAGGCGACGGAGTTCGGCGGCCTTGCGGACGAGCTGTTTGGAGTGGGAGAGGCCAAGCTTCTTTGCGATCTCCAACAGATCCATTTACTTTGTCTGAGTTTCGATAAGAGGGCAGATGGAATTGAGAGAAGAGGGAGAAGGAGGAGAAATGCGTGACATGACGGTAATAACGGAGGTGGAATTGGCGGTTTCGAAATTCTTTTCTCCGCCATCTTTTGAACCGTTTGGCGCTCAGTGTTTTCGCTGCCATTTCCCGGGCTATATTTTGGCGCCACTTCACATTCTAGCTTCATTCATTACTATTTTTTTCAACACAAATGTTTACAATTTCTTATTTCTGTAACTTTTTTAACGTTATAATAAAAACAAATAAGTGCCAAAGATAGAAAAATAATAATAATAAGACAATTTATTTATTGTCGATTTCAATAATAAATCCTCTTCAAGACAAAACATTAGTATAGTACTCTCGAATTTCAAAAAAAACCTGAGATATTCAACAAATATAGTCTAGAATATCACATGGTGCTTCAGTGATAAGTATGTTGGTCTCAAACAAACTTTTCTCGTACCAACTCTTCATAAATAAAAAGATAGCAGATTACAAAATCTGAATGATACATCCCTGCTGAAGGCTTCAAAATTTCAAAATCTAGTTTCCTGTAAAATACAATAAGACCCTGGACAAGCAATGATCCCTGCAAATGGTTGAAGGGTTCTCCGGAAAGATTGGAAGAGTAATCTGGTCCTATGCCACAACTGAATCCGCGTATATTGCTATTTTGAGGAGGGGATGGATGGTAGTTCCTCTGTTCCACTGGATTGGACCAACTGGAAAACAAACCAAGGAAATGAGGAAAAGAAATGTAATAACAAAAGATTCAGTTCTTTAATGAAGCAAGAAGTTATGCATACCAAGGAGCCAACTCGTTCGTATGCTTCCATTACTTTAGGATCTTCTTCATCTGCATATCCCACCTGCAGGATGCGCGGTCCATTCACTGACCAAAACGCTCTTAGGCCTGCCTCCTGGAAGGGTATTCATTTATGAATAGATGGAAATGAATAGAGCACAATGTGGAACTAAAATTGCATAACAGGCAACGGAATTGTATTATTTTTATCATTAGAAAGTGTTGAAAGCTGCCACTCTGGTATGGATTGCGGTACCAGCTTCTTAATCATCTCACAGACAGATGTAGGTTATTATTATATCACATCATTTTGACATGTTTACCTGCAATGTGATCAAATAAATAGCCTCCAGTGACTGAATACAAATTTCAGGATCATCACATTGTTGACGCTCAATTGAAAGTGCACTGCTAAGTTCAAGGGGCATTTTCAATGTGTCTTCTTCACTGTATACCTAGTGCAGGAAACACGAACAGGAGAAGAATTCATGAAATTTTATGATATGTTGCAAAAAAAGAAAAAGGGCCAAAAACATCCAAGAATTGCAAGTGACATTAGCAGAAAAATGTAAAACAATGTCTGAAATGCTCAATATTTTTAATTTAGTTATACAAGTGCAATTAATCAGGAATTCCCTGGAGAAAAAAAATAATTAGGAATTCAAGTCAGTAGATGCATTATTTTGAAGAAGAAAGGGACTGAACATGAAAGTGCATGGCAGTTTTGGCAGTGATTATCTACCAGAGAATTGTACCACTTATAGCCGCACCCTCCTATATTAGGTGATTAGGATACAAAACATGTATGTTTGGTTTAAGTTGTTATCTGGTTATCTTGTGTTTTAGTTCAACTTAAACTCTACCGCACATCTCTATCTACTGCACTTATATATCAATCTTAATGTAATGTTCAGTTGTGATTGAATAAGATTTTTTACATTACATACTTCAGCTTGTTTTCACGGTATCAGAGCTGGAAATATGGTCTAACAGCCACGCATGATCCATGGACAAATCGGTCATAAATACTTCAGCTTTGGCTTCAGCCTCCACACGCTCGTTATTTTCCTCTTCTATGCCCAACATTCACAACCAAGTCACTACCAAATTAACCCCCACCAATTACCTTCTTTGGCAGACTCAATTCACACCTATATTACGTGGTAATGGCCTCATTCACCATATTGATGCTGCCACACCACCACCTTCATCTACCCTTGCCAATAATGAACCCAATCCATATCGCATATGGCATCTCAGTGTCCCTCACCTCGCCTTGCACAATTGCAGCCACCTATCTTGCTGCATCTCAGTCTCCATCTACTCAATCTTGGGTCTTAGACAGTGGTGCAACCCATCATCTCACCCCGGATATAGACAACCTAGCCATTCATTCTGAGTACTCTGGTCCAGAAGAATTGACAATCAGTGACGATACAACTCTACCCATTTCTCACCTTGGTCCCTCAAACTTTTCCATTACTGATCGATCCTACAACCCATGAACAACCTTTATCCACTCTAACTTCCTCTTTACCCGAACCAATCTTATCACACCCTCCAACAGCTACTCCCTCATCCGTGTCCTCCCAGCCATGCCCACATAAAAATATTACCAATCATCACCCAATGCAAACCAACTCTAAAACTGGTCATTCCAAACCCAAAGCCTTTTCTACCACCACTCCTTCTCAGTCCAGTTCTACCTCACTACCCACTGAACCAACCTGTTTTACTCAGGCTTCAAAAGACCCTGCGTGGTGAAACTCAATGGCAGACGAGTTTAATGCTTTACTACAAAACCAGAGTGCTACCAATTTTATTGGCTGCAAATGGGTTTCCTGGATCAAACATAACCCTGATGGAACAATTTCCCGCCTGAAATCTCGACTGGTTGCCAAGGGGTATCATCAACGTCCCGGTCTTGATTACACGGATACATTCAGTCCAGTCATAAAACCAACCACTGTTCGATTGTTGTTATCTATTGCTGTCTCTCAACAATGGGATGTTCGCCAACTTGATGTGTCCAATGCTTTCCTTCATGGCACTCTTGATGAGCCGGTTTTTATGGAACAACCACAAGGCTTTATTGCCCGACCCCAGCTATCCTGACCATGTCTGTGCTCTTAAGAAGTCCCTTTACGGTCTTAAACAGGCACCTCGACAGTGGTTTACTCGCCTGTCCACCACACTCACAGATTTGGGTTTTATCAACTCCAAAGCTGACACTTCACTCTTCATGTATCATCATGACTCTACCGTGCTATATTGTCTCGTCTATGACATCCTTCTTATGGGAAATGACTCACCCCTTCTCTCTCAAGTCATCACCAACCTGCAACAACTATTCCCAGTCAAAGATCTTGGGTCCATTCATTTCTTTTTGGGCATTGAAGTCTCCAAAACAAAGCGAGAATTGCAGCTTTCGCAGAGGAAATACATTAATGATCTCCTCCAACATGCCGGTTTTGCCACTTGCACACCAGTTGCCACCCCCATCATCAAACCACGCAAGCAATCAGACCAGGAACCAGTGTCTCTTCTTCCCTTCTCTAATCACACTCTCTATTGCAGTACTGTCGGGAGTCTCCACTATCTAGCCTTCACAAGCCCTGACATTGCAGTAGTTGTCAACAAAGTTGCCCACATGCCCCTCTTCAACGTGTCTGGCAGGCTGTCAAACGGATACTCCGTTACCTCAAAGGCACTTTGTCCTACGGTCTCCTTTTTACCCCTTCTATGGATTCAACCCTGCAAGTTTACTCTGACTCAGATTGGGGAGGTAACAATACTGATCGAAAAAGTACTTCTGGCTTTACTGTTTTCTTGGGCAACAATCTCATTTCATGGTCGGTTCGTAAGCAACAAACTATTGCTCGCTCCACTATCATGCCCTGGCAGCTGCTGCTTCTGAAACACTTTGGCTCTGCTCTCTCCTCACAGAGCTTCAGCAACCTTGTTCCACACCATCTCTGATCTGGTGTAACAATATTTCCGCCACCTACCTCTCAGCCAATCCACCAGCTCGCTGATGTTCTAACAAAGCCCTTGCCAAAGCAGCAATTCCAACTTTGCCGAGACAAGCTTTGTGTTCAGGACCACACTCAGCTTAGGGAGGATGATAAGGATACAAAACCTGTTTGTTTGGTTTAAGTTGTTATATGGTTATCTTGTGTTTTAGTTCAACTCAAACTCTACTGCTCATCTCTATCTACTGCACTTATATATCAATCTTAATGTAATGTTCAGTTGTGATTGAATAAGATTTTTTACATTACATACTTCAGCTTGTTTTCATTAGGAACTATGGAAGTTGTCTTTTAATCGGTTCACCTCAACTTCAACATTAATGCCTCAGTAATTATACAATTTTTTATGAACTATAAATGGAGATTTTGAAAATGAAATACACATTGTCTGTGGTGCTCTGTCAATTAGTATTTTAGGTGATGCTAACCGGTGAAGCAGTATGAAAGGCAGCATGCCCAGTTTATGGCTGAGATTCAGATAACAATAAGGCATCAACTTCTTTCCTAGTACTAATACCTTTTCATTTATTTCTTTTGATTGAAAATTTTCACTGTTTCTCTTTTTCTAGTTCTTTTCGAGTTTCACTTGCACACTCCCAAATATGATTAGCAACATTAGCACCATTGAAAGTGAAAGAAAAATGCTTGAAAAGGTCAAGATGAATGTAAAAAGTTACCTTGTTACCAGCAACGGGCAGAAGAAGAGCTGGCCAGAGGAACTCAGATATTGAAAGCAGATCCTGCAACCTATCCTCAGCTTCAAAACAGCAGTTGCGGATCATTCCAGAAACCTAAAACCCGAAGAAGTTCCTATGTCAGCAAAGCAGCACAATGGGTTGTTCAATTGTTTGAAATTAGCTCTTATTCCAAGGTTGAATCTGATCAATTATCTCTTCTAAATAGGCTAAATCACAGAGCCTAATTACCCTAAAATAGAGGCAACAAGGGCCATATAAGAATATAACAAACGAGAGAGATTTCAAAGAAAAAACCAAGAATGCGTGCATACCCCTTTCCTGCGCAATGAAACTGGTGAGTCAATCTGCCTCAGAATCTGCTTCATTAGCCCTCGCTTTGGATCAAGTAACAATTTCCTACCAGCTTCTTTCTGTGAGATGTTAACAAGAATGGAAGCAACATGATCAAACGGATCATCTGCCAGATGAATATCATTAAAATGTTAGAGGAACACTGAGGCCAAAAAAATGCTGACTAAACCTGGAGACACAACAATCTAGTATCCATTCATTAACTAAAAAAATAATGAAATAATTCAAATCTGGATACCAAACTCCTATACCTGTTTCACTGGACGATCTACAGAATGATCTTATGAGCTTCATAACATACAGTCCTTGCATCTTCTCATCCTCTGTCTAACAACAAGCCAACATTCCCTAAATAACCAATCATTCTCTTCTCAAACATAAAGAATATGGAACAAATCATGAATTATAAATTCCTGAAGCAAGTGTGAAATACCCGATTCCAATCTAGTGAGATTAACTAAAAGCATAACCAATAAATCAGCAATACCACATTCTGGCTTATATAACAATTCCATAAGCGTCTTAACCATTCCCATCTCAACCATCTTGGCAGCCATACCCGCATCTGGCGACAAATTAACAAGCGCTTGTGCAGCAGGCTCAGACACTACCTAAACCGTTAGGTCAATTCAATTAATCTCAACACCACCATAAATCAAAACTATCAAATGGATAAGTCAAGCACATGAATGACATAACACTGACCTTGTTTTCGGCTAAAAGCCGAGACAGCGACGGAAGTGCCACGTCGGCGTACTTTGAGAGGAGGAGTCCGTCCTCTGAGCCGGTTAAATCGCGGACAATATCAACCGCCGCCTTCTTCACCTGAAAAAATAAAGAGTAATCAGCAGCTGAGTAATTTTTCAGAGCGAAAAATCAAAATTAGTTTTAATTAAACAGAAATTTACGTGAGAACTTACCGGTAGTGAAGGAGAAGATAGAAAACCAACCAACTCTTCAAGCTCCGTCGACATGGCTGCGTTTCACTCTTTTGTCTCCCGCTATGCTGTAGTCGTGCTTGTTTGGACATATTGACTGGCTTCATGATCTTGGGCACAGACGGCAGGTCGTTCGGTAGTGAACGACATTCACAACCAATTATTGTGCAGATTTTTTTTTTAATTAAGGGGACTTAATAAAAACTGAAAAAAAGGATCCAACAAACATAAAAAGCAGAAGCAGCAATCCAAATCATGCTGTTAAACGTTTTTGGTTCAAAGCATTCAAAGAATCCAACAAGAAAGGGACACCAAACAATTTACTCGCTATGAACCCATCCCTCTGTAATTGTAATAAGCCATTTCTTGTAATGGCAATGTCTGTAATCTACAAATTTAAATGATTATTCATGATCAATTGCTGAAACAAAAAAAAAAAGAAGAAAATTCTGAAGCTGTAAATGGCTCTGTACAAATACAATGGCGATTTTTTGTCGGAGAGAAGAG
>CAODLS011319555.1:0-23377 GCA_948243855.1 Flueggea neowawraea | reverse complement strand
TTATTAACATTAAATAACATACAAACTAAATGCTATTGTTTCTTAAACAAATACAATATATATATCGATTATATAAATTTTTATTAAATGTGATAATTCTATTTATACTTGTATTATCATTAAATATTGCTATAAATTTATTTTTTATAAAAAAAATATTTTGCTATAGGTGTACAAAAGTGTTCAAATTTATTACACTAAATGTTATTAACATCAAGTAACATTAAATTCATAGGTGTACAAAAGTGTTCAAAAGTGTATATATGTATACAAAAATGTTCATAGGTATACAAATGTATTTATAGGTGTTCATAAGTGTACAAAAATGTTCATAAGTATACACATTAAATGTTATTAACATTAAATAACATACAAACTAAATGCTATTGTTTCTTAAAGCAATGCAGTATATATATTGATTATATAGATTTTTATTAGATGCAATTATTCTATTTATACTTGCATTATCATTAAAAATTGCTATAATTACTTTTTATAAAAAATTTATTGCGCACAATATTGTAAGTATAGTAGTATATTATATTTCATCAATGCATATTTCTTATATATTAACAATATTAAAATAATTTGACTAATCACTAAGACAAATAATAATAAAAGAAATTATTAAAATAAAAAAACAAAATGATATAAGGACCAAAACGATGCCGTTTTGTGGACAAACCAGAACAAATTAACAATCACCCATTCACCTGAACTCTCTTGGCCATTATCAATTTGAAGAACACAATCCCTAAATTTGCTCTCTCTCTCTCTCTCGACGCACATTGCTCACTCTCATCGCCGTCTCGCACGTCGCTCTTTCTCTCTCGACGCACGCTGCTGTTTCTCTCTCAACGAAAATCAGTTTCTTCCAAATAGTAGTAAGTTTCTAACCCATCCAAATTGTCTACTTTTGAAGTGTTGTTGGACTATTAAAATCATAATACTATTTGGTTCTCTAGAAATCAGAATCAACTCTTGTTTTTCAATTTCATGTTCTTGGGTTTTCTTCTTTACTGTTTTGGGAGATTGCGATTTGGAAGGTAACGTTCAATGGAAAAATAGAGATTCTTGCTTTGTTTCGTTAGTTTAAATAGGTCTGTAGATTTTTAGTAAGGAATTGCAGGCAACAATTTGGGAGGTAACGTTGAAAAAAATGTAACTAGGCTTTAAATTAAGAATAGAAACGAGAGAGAATGGGATCGATTGAGAGCAAATAAATTAAGGAAGCGTATTGGATTATGATTTTTAATGACTTTTAATAATTTTAAAAGTTATTATGACTTTTAAAAACTCTTTAAAAATTTGATTTTATTAAATTATGACTTTTAAAGACTTAAAAGAAGTCTACAAAGCTAGAGGTATTCAATTAGAATTTTTAAAGAATTTATAAAAAATATTTATATTCAAAAAGTCATGAGATTTTTTAGATAAAAATATACTCAAACAATGAATATGAGTATAAAAATATACTTTCAAAGAGTTACTGATGATGACTTTTACATATTTTGAATAACATTTTTTAGATTTGTATAAATAAAAAATCTACACAATTCTCTTGCACTTTAACTCAAGACTTTCAAAAAGCCTTTTACAATTCTCATTTCTTTTTTAGATAGGATTTAACAAATAAGAAAACCAAACAATCCCTCCTCACACCTAGCTCCGTCCACAAAACAAAGAATGGCTCCTTTGAAAGTGAATTGTCAAAGCCACCTCGAACTGGACATTCCAAAGCAATCCCCGTGAAAGAAAACAAAATTAAGTGCAATAGTTGTGGGCAGCTTGTTGGTTATGAATATGACGATGGACCTCCTCTGACCAACAACCCTGGTCAGTTCCATTTTGGACCTAGCCATTTTGATACAGGTTCAAGACCAAGGCTTTGAAGATCACTTCTGAGACTAGAGAGTTTTGGGGGTTTTTTAACGTATTGTAGAATCAATTTCATTTGGTGATTTTGCTTGTTTTGTTTTGTTCTATTTCACAACTAAACTAATACAGATTACGTTTATTACCTGTGCTAAAGAAATTAAAGACTTGAATTATAACAGAAAAATCAAGTAAATCATGTTCTTTGTTTTCAGTTGTTTATTTTAAATGTAAAAATAAATTGTATTAGTTTAAAATAATTCTAAAATATTTTTTTATTTAATAGTGATAAATTAAAAATTTTAATTGTTAAAACAGTCTTTTAAAATAGAGTTTATAAAAGTAATTGACAAATTTATAAACTCTATAAAAATATTTTAAAATAAAGTCTATGAAAGTCATTGAAAAATTATAAACTCTACAAAACTCTTTTAAAATAAAGTCTATAAAAGTCATTGATAAATTTATAAACTTGAAAAAATTCATTAAAATCTATAAAGTCTGTAAAAGTCATTTGCTTAAAAAAAAGTTTAGAAAAGTCATAATCCAGTACACCTCTATAAGAAAGATAGTTTGAGAAAGAAAAAGCTTGGTAGAAGGAGATTAGAAACAGAAAAATAGAAATAGAGTCAAGAAAAATAGCAAAAATCTCCGAGAACCAAATTAGAGCCATCCCATTTTCTCTATCTCGAAATCTCTGAAGAAGCATTCTATTTTGTCCCGAAATTTCAGGCAGGAGATTTCTAAACTTCGGTTCAGTTCCATTTTTGGGAAAAATAGAATTTGAGGACTTCAGTTTGGTTCTGGAGATTTCAGGATCTCTGAACCAATCTGTGAGCACTCCTACTTGTGAACTATATTGTCTTGTGTATAGAGCTTATAACGTCGAAAGAGTCGCCCCTGCTTATGGGTCTATACACTCGAGAAGGAGAGTTATACCATTTATTTCAACCCTTTAATTAATAAAAAGTGAAAGTTATCAAGAGTATAACGGCATGTCGTGGCCTTTTGTTTAGGTGTCGTTGTAAGTGTTTGCTGTAGTTTACTACTGATTTTGTTTTCCCGCTGTGTTTTTAGCTGTTAGTGATTAGTATTTTGAATTTATGTCTTCTCATGTGAAAACCCAAAAAGTGTGGGTAATGATGCACTTGAATTGTCATTTTCATAGAAATAAACATCTTACTCATCAACCAAATTCTCTCTTTTCTCTTGAATTCTCATTTTCATAGAAATAAACATCTCATTCACCAACCAAATTCTCGTTATTCTCTTGATAAGTTCACTGATACAGTATTGAGTTTAGCCAATACTGTATGAAACCATTGCCTAAGTCAAATAACTTTAACTTTTAACCAAATGGGGCATCCAAATAGTTAATACTGATATAATTATTGAACTTAGTCCACATTTATTATAGACTAGTTTTTTTGCACGTGTGTTTTTATAAAAATATTTTGAAAAATTTTATAAATTGCATGAGTAAATTATTTATTAAATAATGACAAATGTGACATGTTTAAAAAATATTTCAAGTATAAGACACATTAATTAAAAATTACATGAAATTTTACATATGATGGGAAAATATTTAAACAATATTAGTGTAAATATGCTTTATTATTTGATTTTAGAATATTATAGCTGTGACAAAAAAATTCTTTAGGTACAATGTTTTTTTTTTGTAAATGTTGTTTTCGTTCCTCTGGCGTAGTTCAGCAGTAAGCGTAAGTAACGAATGGCCACTTAATATAAGATGCAATTTTTACGTGCAATTTTAGTGATAAAATGTATTTTTCTAAAAGAAACTAAAAATAGGATCAAAGTAGCGAATCAATCTACCGGACAATTTTTCTTCTTTTTTAAATGGCTGCGTCTCTTGCAATATGCCTGAGTCTGTCAAAATCAGAGCTTCCACAGCTGAGAACGGACTATTTGATGGTATCTTTGAACCTTGTTTCTTAAAACTTCTCTTGGTTATGTCAAATGTTTCTAAATAAGAAACACCATCAACCTGTCACTCCCGATTATTGAAATTTATAATTAATGGACATAAAGGAAGCAGAAATGTACAATCACAACCAAGCGGACATTTGGGAAAAAAAATTGAAAGAACAAATTACTCTATTTATTTCGAAAAAAAAGAAAACTGTTTTATTTCTTAGGAGGAAATAAACTGATACAATAAAAATGAAAAATAAAAGAAAGCTGACAAAACTACAATGAAATTAACAATGAAATTAATATGAAATAACTGCAATGAAGTTAACTACAGTGAAATTGATAGAGATTCAAAAAAATAACAACAATGAAATTAATTTCAATTAATACCTCAGCTAATTAGTTAAAACTTGTTGAGTTTAATCGACTACACAACTAATACCTCAGCTAATTAGATAATACCTCAGTTAATTAGTCTATATTTGCGAGTTTGGTTGAGTGTGTTTTAATTTTTAAAGTCGAAGTTATCAAAAAGAAACTATGAAAAAAAAACAATAAAACTGAAAGAGTAAATTCTATTAACGAAAATAACTTCAAATTCTAAAACCTTACTAAATAATGTATTTTAGCAGTAAGCCAACGTAGGGTTTTGGTTTTGATCGAGAAAGACAAGGTCTTTTATTTACGAAAAATGGTGCAACCCTGCCAAAATATGTGTTGTTGTAATTCTTAACACCAATAGTATTATGTTGGTCATGAAACAACGTACAAAATAAATCCCATAATCATAAGTAGTATATACAGAACTACCAAGAACAATCCTGCATGTCCAATATGAGGAAGTTAAAAGCTTAGAGAAGTAATTTTGTAAATTATAATGCCGAGGTCTTTTTAGTGGTGCAGCTACAAATATTCGCATTGGCTACTTAATTTTGAGTAGAAATTGCTCGAGCGGATTGTATAAGAAGTCAGTATTGGCTGATTCCATTCTTCGGTTGCTCGAAGCCTCGAATCATATTGATTGATGATTTTATAAAATTGTGAAAGAATGATTCCCAAATTGTTTACCAAATTAAATTGCTTAGAAGAAATAAATTAGAAAGAGTAAATGGAAAACAACGCCAAATGAAATAACTAATCTGAATAAATTTCATGAAAAATAGATTGAATTTTCGGTATCAGTATCATAGTTGTCAAAATCAAGTAATATTAGAATAAAATATGGTGTAAACTACAAAAATAACGACAGAGAGTGAGAATTTCTTTTAGTCAGATCAACTAATCAAATTCGATTTATCTCTCAAAAAATCGTGGAATGTAAATAACACAACATCATGGTATCAAAGAAATTCATATTATACCAATGACGGCTTATATGTTAACAATGACATTAGAATCAACTAAAATGTATCCGACTTACCTAAGCTAAATAAAACAGGGCAGAGCAGAATAACACTATAGGCACGAAATCCTCCGGAGACGATTAAATGTATCATATATGCTCTAAACACTGCTTCCTCTGTCAATGGACCCTTCACGTCGCTTTTACCATACGACACCAGTCAATTAAAGAACTCGGCAACCTTTAAGGAACCGCAAACAAAAGTAACCACGACATATTTCGCCAAGCCAAAACATTTGAAGCAGACCAAGGCGGCCACTCAACAGAACTCGTCAACACATTCATAATCCAGTATTCCAGTCATTCGAAAATTCTCCATGCACCTTCCACTCATTCACAATAACCAAAACCTTGAGGTGCGGCCATTAAACCATTTAAGCACAGAGGATACACTATTGCTTCCCACTGTTCACATAGCAACAAATTCAGTCACTCAAATTGGTAATTCCTTTTCAAGATCTTAGATAAATTAAAACAAGATAATCACGATATGGTCCGGTCGTATCCCGTAGACGCTTGATCAATCAGATACATCCTTGCATTGAAAAACAAAAACTATCATGAATAATGGTTTTGAAAATTAAACTTAGCATGGATAATTTGAGATCTTAATAAAGACGTGTCCAGATGTGTCCATAATGGTTTCGCTATGGATAATTAGAATAATTTGAATTAAATAATTTAGTTTTTAATAAAGGACATACATGTATTTATGCATTAAAAAGGAGGACAAAAATGTCTAAATTTTTTTTCCTCATATCCTAACATTTATAAGTGTTATTATGATATATGTTGAAGATGTGTCATACTTCTTAACCAGAAAAATCTGTAATACTTGTTAATCCAAATCGTGAATTTCTTTTGAATATAATGTTTTATCCCATCCCATTCCGCTGTTCAAACCACAGCCGGTGCTTTGGTGATTTTGATTCTAATATGTATAATATAATTTTTGAATTTTTTTTGTGTTGGTTTGTATCTTGATTATTGTTTCCCTTAATTTTTATAAAGTTGGGAAGACAACATCATCCTTTGAAAAATTAGCGAATTTATAACTTGGTGACCATGCTAAGGACTTTTGGTGTTCCTAAACCGAAAATATGATGAAAAAATAAAATGGAATTGTGCTCAAAATCAGAATTCTTATTCAAACGATTGAGAACGATCAAAGGGATCAAAATTGTTACTTTGAGCCTTTACCTCTTGAAACAATAACAAATTACAATAATCAAAAACAAATAGTGATGAACAAATGATAGGAAAATCTACTGACTGATGACACTCAAGCTGAAACAATAATCAAGGCAAGCTTAAAGAAAATAACTGGATCTCATGTTCTCTCAAAGGCGTTGGCTTATGGGAGTTGAAGAATAGCCCTCATATTGTTGTTCTTTGCCAATTTATACCGCCTTGCTTGATTATTTTCAACAATCTAAAGAATCAATTTTCGTTCCACTAATTTCTCTTGCACATTATTCTTCCTTCTTTTGGAAAATCTCACTTTCCTTTCTGTTTTCCATTTACAGTGATTTGATTCCTGTCTTATCTTCCTCAGTTTTCTTTCTATTTTCGTCTTGCTCCCCAAGGAAATATTTCGAAATTGGCACTCCCCTCCGAGATTATTTCCTCTCCTAGCCCATTGACCAGCAACTCATTAGCCTTCCTCGTTCTGCCTCCATAGCAGGCTTTCTTGACTGGCGAGTTGGATGGGCCAACTCGGCTTAGTGGGCATGAGTTTGAGTCAAGCCAGAAATAATTTGTCCTGATCCATTGGGAATTACAACGTAAACAATTATATAAAAATAGAATTTTTGTAGGAAGTGGATAATATTAACATATATTAGTTTTTGAGTAGTGAAACATAGAGATAATGGCAGAACTTTAGAATATGTTTTTTGAATCATCATAATAATAATCATGATAACCCGAATAACTCATATATACAACAATTTTGAATCATCATTGCTTAAGACGAATGTAGACACCTTGATTTCCTTTAGAGTTTAACATATTATAACGAAAAAATTTGTTATTTTCTTTATTTTTTTATCATACAATTTAATTTATTTAATTGATCAATGTACAATATACTTCTAATACATGTATATTATCTATCAAAAACAAAAGTAAATAACAAATTATTGTTGTTGTCTTGAGAATTTTCCTTGGTTTGTTTGAGCCATTGTTGTTGCTGATGTACACACACTTTTACTGTCAATGAATTTCTTAAGCATTGTAGCCATTTGTGGGAATGCCAACGGAGTAGCTAATTGGTTAGTTGGACATTCTTTTGCTAAATGTAGCCCTTCATAACTGGATGTTTTATGTAGGCTTGACGCCCTGTCTTCTGAGTACTACAAATTTGATCTTTCTGAAAGAAAGAAAAAAACATATTGGTAATTACGCAGACCATGTTCTTCAGTTTTTTTAATTTGGTTCATGTGATTTACTTATTGTAATTACATATGGGCATTTTAGTTATTTTGGGCTTCACTTTTCGGTATAGTGGTTTTATATTTGGGCTTTTCCAGTACACTGGATTTTGTTATTTATTTTGATTCTCTCATTTTGAACAAACGGTGTCGTTTTGTCTTTATGTTTTTTCCTCTTTGCTATAATTACTTAACCTTCATTTTTCACGATTTCCCAATGTTTTTGTCAGGTTATTTTTTATTTTGAATACTTTTGCGCTAAAAGGTTCTTTCATGACAGTTTCTTCTTCGTTCGTTCTTCGATTTTTAACAAATCGAAAGTTGTGCTCTTAAAACTAATTCTTGACAGTTTCTGTTGCATTTTACAGTCGTTTGCACTGTTTGATCTTCGTGTTTGTTGACTTTCTTTGTTCGTTTGTTGTTACTGTAAGTCCTTTTCTATGTTTTTTTATTTTCTTTTGATTTTCTTTCCGATTTAGTGAAGTTAAATTCGTTTTTTTGTTTAATGTGTGTTTTAATCTTTCTTATTGTGGTTTTATGATATCAAAAGGAGATTCTAGGTCTATGGCTCCCAAATTAGTTTATGTTAGTCCGATTAAGTCCAAGCGTGTTCGTAAAAGTTCTTCCGATTCTAATGATGAGGGTTTGGGAAAAAGGTTGACGAAGAAGTCACCTGTTGTATGTTTTGCATCTTGTAAAAGATAAACAAGTTACAAACATAGTATAAACAAGTGATAAACATAGCATAAACGTAGTATAAACAAGTTACAAATATAATATAAACAAGTTATAGCATATACTTGTATGTTCTGCATCACTATAAAATATTTACGAGTTACAAACATAGCAAAAACAAGTCATAAACATATCATAGACTCAGTATATACAAGTTAAAAATATACCCTATACAAGTTATACTGCGTTCTATATCTCAGTAAAAGATATATAAGTTACAAATATAGAATAAACAAATTGCAAGCATACTAATATAAGAATAATCTTACAAAATTATAAACCTAATATACACAAGATATAAAAATTTAACACAATCATAAACATAATACATACAAGTTTCATACATAGCATAAACAAGTTATAAAACTAATACTTGTGTATTCTTGATCATTGTAAAGAATATATAAATTACAAATATAGTATAAACAAATTATAAACATGCATACTATATGTACAAGTATCAGTGTTAAACTTGTTTATGCTATATTTGTAACTTGTATATACTATGTTTATATGTGTATAGTGTAATTACAACAAATAAACAACATATGTACAATATATAGATATCATATAAATAACATAGAAACAACATATAAACAATGTATATACAAGTTCCTGAAATATAAACAGACTTTAGACAAAACCTAAACAAGTTTCAGACAAATCCATGAAACTATAATTTCGAAAATTTTTTAGAAAGGCATGTAATTTCGAAAATTTGGCCACATATTGAAAATTGTTAAGCCAAATCAGTAATATCAATTTTTATTGGTGCTAACTATGTAAATGCCCCAAAAAGATATGATGGTTATCGTTGTTGGATCAAGAGTGATCAACATTAAGTTCCTTTTTATGTTTTGATAATAAGTAAAACGTTTGACTTGAAGAGAAAAAAGTTGGAGAGCTCGGAGTTGTGAAACTGCAAGTGCTTCAGTACGTTAGAAGTGTGTCACGTACGTGAGATAGGGTTTGAAGAAAAGCAGAAGCTACTGGAATCCTTTGAAGCACGTTTCACGTACGTAAGGAAACGTTCACGTACGTGTGTTACAATTAACGTACGTCATATATAAGTTCACGTACGCAAAACTTGCTCAAAGATGATCAACGTAAATGAGATGTAAACAAACGTACGTAAGCTGGAGAATTTGCAGATGACGTACGTGAGGATAAAGTGACGTACGCGAGAGTGGGACAGATAGCTGCAACGGGCAGAAACGTACTCTAACGGCTAATTTATCTCCACCAATAGTCATATCACTTGGAGAGGTTATAAATACATCAAGAAATGACAAAAAAACGTGGATGATCATATGCTTTCAAGTCCCAATCATTTTCATCATTCTCCTCACTCCAAAACACCAAATCAAGCTAAAGATCAAGATTCAAGCTTCAATCTCAAATACTCAACTCTAGCATAGAGCTTTCATTTTTTTCTTTGTAAATGTTTTCTAAACACTTTGAGAGTGAGAAAGGTTTGTTGTGAACCTATGGAAAACAACATTGTAATAGCCTTAGAGTTTGAGCCGTAATCAACCTTGTTGGCTTTAGACGTATGAGCCGTAATCAACCTTGTTGGCCTTAGAGAGGTGAGCCATAATCAACCTTGTTGGCTTTAGAGCTTTGAGTCGCAATCAAACTTGGTGTAAGCCTTTGTTGGATTGAGCCGGAATCAATCTTCATTGGTGGAAAGCCTAAGTGAGACATATGTAGTGGACGTAGGCATGGTTGGCCGAACCACTATAAAAATTGTGGTGTTATTTTCTCTCTTCACTCCAACTCGCTTTCGCTCTACAAACTTAATCAAGACATCCCCGATAAAATTTTCCAACAATTTTTGAGGTTGGGGTTTGGGCTTTGGGATGGTTGAAGGCTTAAATATAGTTCGGTTAAATATAGTTGAGATATGGGAGTACTTGGGATGCGACTGGAGCTAGGGGCGTAATCGAGCCGAGCCGAGCTTTGGAGTATTCAAGCTCGGGTCGACTAAAATTTTTTGAGCTTGAACTCGAGCTCTTCCTAGAGCTCAAAATCTTGTTCAAGCTTGACTCGTTACAAGGCTTGTGAGCTCACGAGGTTGTTCGAGAGCTTTTCGAGCTCGACTCAACAAAGGCTCAAATAAAATCATAAACAAGATTTCAAGTTCAAATTGGACAAAACTTCTAAAAATAATACATTTAAGTTTAGATTTGTTCAATAAAATCATGTTGAGCATGCAGTTGAACAAAAAACTATTAGAAGTTTCAATTTGTTTCACAAATTCAACATAATATTAGACCTTATGTGAGCATACTTATACTTTTATAGGCATAGTCGATTAGTACAAGTTTGCACTTTTGTTGATGTAGCTCAAATATTAAATAATATTCCAAACATAAGTTTTTTTATAATTTAGTTTAAAACATATGTAAAAATACATACATTTATATATACATATACACATGTATATATATAAACAAGCCTACATCCGAGTTTGTTCACGAGCATTGTTCATGAACATATAAACGAGCCTGTTCGCGAGCTTTTCGAGCCGAGCTTTTGGGTGTTCAAGCTCGGCTCATTTATTAATTCAAGCTTAAAATCTTGTTCAAGCTCGGCTCATTTATTAACGAGCCGAGTCATGAATAAGTTTTCATCCAGCCGAACACCGAGTAGCTCTCGAGTAGTTCGGCTCATTTACAGTCCTAACTGGAGCCCAAAAAGACCAATAACAATAGTGATAATTATATTGTGCAAAAATAATTGTTTCCAATATTTTGATCTTAAGGTGTGACTATGCATATTACACTTTTATTTTATTAAATTGCTTATACTTTCTTAAATCTCTTATAAATATTGCAAATCTTTTAAGTCCAGTGTGCCTCATTTAAATATCTTCTGTAGCTCTCTCTGTTAATTCCCTTCCTCTCTCTTTCTTTCCTCTCTTTATTCCCCACTTTACGATCTTTGTATCTCTTCTCTTCTCTTTCTCTTCGCAGCCTTGAATCTTGTCTCTCTCATTCATCCTCGTCGGCCTCCAGCTCTCTACTCTGACTTCCACCAATAAGATCTGCTACTCTCTCTCTCTCTCTCTCTCTCTCTCTCTCTCTCTCTTCTCTTTATTTTTTTCATAGCGTTGAACCTCATCTCTTTATTTTTCTCTCTCGTCTCTGCTATGGATCTGATTTGTTTTGGTGGTGGAAGAAGAAAAGAAGGAAGTAGATGACTAAAAAACCCTAGCATCATAGATCTGATTTGTTTAGGTGGTGTAAGAAGAAAAGAAAGAAGCAGATGAATTCTTTGGCGACGACTAGGGTTTAGAAACCCTAGCTTTTGTCTTTAGCATTTAAAAAAAAACATTTGAAATTTGTTTATAACTATTTAAAGAGTTGTTTATAAGTTGTTTTGAAAGTCGTTTATAAGTGTTTATAACTTGCTTATACATTTTTCATAAGTTGTTCATGTTCAAGATTAATGGATAACATTCAAGTTTTGAAAAAAAAATATTATTTAAATAAAAAATAAACAAATATAAACATCATAGAAACTGTTTTTTTTTTTCACAAAAGAGTAACATTTTTGTTTAGTACTATGTGTAAACAAAATATAAACAAATATAAACAAATATGTGCGTTTGTAATTTTTATCTGTTGTACAGTGTGTTTGAAATTTTGGATAGTGTGAGTTGAAATTTTGGATAGTTTAAATTGAAATTTTTAAAGTTGTCTTTGTAATTTTGTAAATTCTAATTCAAGAGTTGGTGAATATGTAAATGCCCCATAGCAATTAGCAACAAAGCTACTCATATCATGGATTTTTTATTGAACTTTTTGTTATTATATTCAAAATTGATTTGTAGTATTCACTTCCCAAATGATGTACACTTTTTATCTGAAAAACCTTGTGTTACACCATAAAATTGGCTCGGGCCCAATGTGCCCAGTTGAGTCTTATAGCCCCCAGGTTGAGCCTATGAGCCAGAAATCAAGCTCAAGTCTTAGAGAAGCCAGGGGAATGAATCTAAGTTTAGAGGAGATATTTGAGCCTCGTTAGAACCATTGGTAATGAGCCACTAGTAATGCCCATTGGTAATGAGCCCAATCTTTCCTAGGTGTCAGAGATTAATTCCTACCAAGAGTGATAGAGTTCTACCAAGTTGCAAATTACTTTAAGTTGCCGCAAGAAGTGGAGTAGATTTCTCAGGGATGATAGTCCACACAAGCTGTGGAAGTGATCCAGTAGGAGAAGCATAGAGAGTTGGAATTTTAGCCAATGGGAGTCTCCCACCGGGTTTGCAACAAGAGGAACTCCACTGGCAGTAAACTTGCCCTTTTTCCCGATGAAGAAGCTAATTTCCTGGAGGAATGGCTATAAAGTCTTGTTTGGCATAGATTAGGGGCACACACTTACATTACATTACACACCTCCAATAGTGTTTTATCGCTTATTTTCTTTAATTCCCAGCCCTCTTCTAGTTTTTCTTCCTTCGTTCTTTGTGTTTTCAAATTCTCCATTGTACTTTTCTTTTTCTTCATTAATAAAATCACCTTTATTGTGTTCTTGTGAATTGTTGTGCAAAGAACAAGGAACCGGTACAATAGATTTTGTCCCTTTGTCTATTTACAATTGTATGAATGAAGTCAGATTGAGTCGTTTCTTAGTTTGGAAGAACTTTAAACTTCCTGACAGGCTTGCAATAAGAGAAAATGGCAGCTTTGTTCTTCCCTTGCCGAAAAAATAGGGAAACATCCTGTTTATATTCCGAGCAAATATTGCTGCTATTAATTACTCTTCAAATCCAAAAGGATGAAATTTTGATGAGCTTCACAAAAAACAAATGCCCTGTTAGTAATTGTGGAATATGTTGTATAATTTAGCTGTGTTTGCCGTAATTTGCAGGCTCTTCTGGGGGCAGGTTTCATGGGACTGCATTGACAGAAACTTCATTTATCTGCCATGATATTCTCCCTAGCCACAACATCTACGGAAGTTGTTAAAAAAGGTAGATCGACCAACGGGTTTGATTCTCAATTAAAATGAATTATCAACAAAATTGCGGATGCATGAGATTAGCATTGTGCTTAAGATGCAAGCAGCTAATAGAATCTTCAGTTGCTAAACAATTTAATAAAAAGGACAAGATTAAGGAAGAAAAAGTTTAATCATCAAAGTCGTTGTAGTATAGTGGTAAGTATTCCCGCCTGTCACGCGGGTGACCCGGGTTCGATCCCCGGCAACGGCGTTTTGGATGGTTCAATTCATTTTTCCATTATCATAGCAGAACAATGGAGCCAAAGGAATAAATCGTTTTGGCAGTTCAAACTAAGAAAAATAATGATATTTAGGTCTGGATGCTCTGTTACTACGCACAGAAAGCTTCTGTTTGTTTTTATTTACAACTGTCTTTAAAAATGGAGGAAAAGACGATTACATTCTTTGTTGATATCATATAGAATATCAGGATGAGCTGCAACAAGAAATGCCAAAGCCGCCTGCAGCTTCAACAGAACTCAACATCATCAGAATTCGAATCTTTAAACTTAGAAGGTGAATTCTATGCATTTTAACAATACTAGAAGCTGCAAAATAAGTTATATGCACTTACCTAATATTACAAAATACTTTATAGTATAATTCTAATACAAAGTGTGTTTGGTTAGTGATGTTAATTTCTCTTTTTTTTTATACTATACAACACGTTTCTACAAAATTTATTTTCGTAATAAGAAAATACACACCCAAGTCATTTCTATATTTATTCCATGCATTTGTTGTCTAGTATCATTAGAGTCATTTCTGTTTTTAATGAATGTGGTGTCCTCCAATCTGAGATCTTCCTCCCACAGAATTGCCAGTGGAAACTATGCTACCAAAAAAGTCAAGATAGAGAAACCAAACTTTTTAACCAACAAAATCATTGCCAACTTCTAAAAAGAAATCAACTCAATCACTGCATTAAATAGCCAAAACTCAATTTAGTCGAATACATAAAATCGTATAACCTTATTGTTCTGAACTCATAGCAATAAGACTAACCAAATTGTATGAGCCGCCTGCAAAATAAATTATACTCCAATCTTCAAAGCAAATGGCTTGGAGAATCTCACGCTCACAAGAAACAAGCCTATGACTATCAATTGAGATGGTAACATCTCTAACATGCTAGCTAGTTTTGTTTCCCTCCCTGCATTTTTCAAAAGTTCACTTTGTGGGGCTGTTTGCTAATTCGCTGGACTTTGGTGGGTTCAATTCATCCCATGCTTCAATCCATGTCACCACTGCATCCGCGAGCTTGATAAAGTACTCGTCAATTTTACCAAGTTTTTCACTAACTTGCTTTGACAGTTCAATGTAACACTTCTGGACAGTGGTGCATTCCTTTGGAAGAGTGGCAGATTGAAAAAATGGGATCAGCTCTTGTTGCCAGTAGATTCCTTTGTATTCCTTCTTTAAGTTCACAAACGGGTTGCTTGCCTTGCTGTGCCAGATGTATGGCAGCCCCGTCTTGACTCCCAAACCCAAGTGGTCGCAAATAACCTACAGGGTCAACGAAATAACTTATAATCCAGAAACCAGTGGCAGAGCTTAAGCTAAACTGAAATTCGATAATGAACTAGAATAAGTTGCACATGTCCATCCAGGCGCTTGAATATGCCGATATTGCTGGAAGTTATAGATTGTCACAACTGCCTCTGAAGCACAAAACACAACGTACATAAACCTTAGCACATCAACACGGGAAAAATCACCATCAAAATGGAAAAGATGCTTCCAAAATACTTTATCGAGTTCTCGAAATTTTTAAATTTGCAAATCATATCAATTAACACTGTAAGTAGATTGGTCAATGTATCAACCTTTCAAAACAAGGGCAAATTAAAAATCCAGTTCAGAAGTAGATTCATTAGTAGTACATAAAACATAGCCATCAGGAGTCCAGCTCATTAAATCCCACTTTATAGTGATATTTCCAGTCGGATCAAGAGGATCGTAGGCATCTGCAAATGCAAATCACAGAAAAAACGTTATTTTCGGGGATTCTCAGAATCACTAATGTAAATTCAATCACATAAAAATGCATATCAAATCTCGGTGACAATCAACACACATTCAACCAAATTAACATTGGAATTAGAATTCAACTGTACCAGCACATCAGCTAGGTTGACTTCATATTCATGGTAAACAAAATTTAACGGATTCATAGATAATTACCACTAAGAAATTACCAACAGCAGCACATCTAATGGATTCACACCATGAACACTTAAATGGAAACTAAAAGATCTTACATTTCAACTATCCAATTATAGAAACACTGCTCTCCCAATTGCTAAATTTGGAAGCATAACAGCAAAAGCCTCCCAATTCCCAACCATCACAGAAACCGCCCTGAAGTCACGCCTGAACCGAAAGTTCGATTTAAACAACCAAAAAATGCCCAGTTTTAACAAGATTCACCAAGTGTATTCAGAATGAAACAGTTCAATGGTGTTTAAACCAAGTTCAGATAACAATAAAACAAAGTTATCAAACCATAAAGACACAAATTTTAAAGGAAATGAAGCAAGATAAGTAAAGTGAAGTTAACCTGTGGAAGTGAAAGTGAAGCAAGAAAGCAAGAAGAGGACGAGAATGGAAAAGGGTAGAGCTTGGAGAAGTTGGACTCCATGTCTTGTTGTAAAGATTGAATCTTAGTCAATAAAAATGATGGGTTTATGGGTCTCTCTCTACTCTAACTCAAGATCTATCTGCATCACAGAGAGAGAAAGAGAGAGTCTTCCAATCAAGTTGTTTTTCCCTTTAGATGAGAAGATGGCACTTTCAAAGTTGGAAGTGTTAGTTAATGAGTGTGTGATCAGTCGTTTGACTGATGTGGTTAGTTAATTTTGTGATTTTACTAGGAAATTACTATAACGTCCTTCAGTTGTAACACATTTCACATTGGGATTATATATTTTTGGATTGCTTACACACTGTTTTTGCCAAAAGAATGTGCTAATTATTTTTCATTATGAAGATTTTTTAACATGAAAAAAAAACTTTTAGCTTGGATAAATACATAATTCACACTCAAAAGTTTGTTTATAGTAGGAAGCAAAGATTTGATTTTAAGTAGAAAAAACATATTTTCAATATGATTAAAATAAAATAAAAAGTAAAAGGTTTTATTGGAAATTTTTCTATTGTTATTCTTTTGTTGGTCAGAGTTTCCAAATTATCTATTGACATAAAAAAATTGGTCTTTATATACCAACAACTATATAAATTGATAAGGTGTCACCTTTTTTTTTAATATATAGTTAAGCTAGGAAATTAGGAATGATCGTTCCATTGAATAAACTATATCATCTTTATATTTTTTTTAGTTGTTGTCCATGATATTTGATCCTATAACTTAACCTACAAATTATTATTTATTTATATGTTGGACTATCCCTTATAAATATAATCTTTATTTTGCAAAAACTATATCATCTACCCAAAATAAAAATGCCCTGTTATTTCAAAGATATGGTTGTTTTTAATCATCACATCCGTATTCATAAATTCTGTTTTGAAAATGAGGAGATTTTGTAGTAGAAAGACAAATAGTAAAAAATTACAGATAACTTGTATATAATTTTTTAAAAAATACCCTCTCCGTCTCATAAAGATATGTCATGTTTCTTTTTTAGTTTGTCTCAAATTATAGGTTGATTTTCTTTTTAATACTAATAATTATGTCAATTGTACAATATTGTTCATACTTAAATATATAGTTAATTGCATTATTAATTGCTCGTTGGATTATTATAAGGATATTTTTAGAAATCTCTACTAATTAATAACTCTATCTAATTTTCTTAATCTTCGTAAAAAATATTGTGGCTTATTTTTATGAGATGGAGGGAATATTATCTTCTCCCTTTCTATTTGCAAGTTTTATAAATTTATGATAGTATTTATCAATATATTTCTAGTATTTTAGAGTTGTCTTCCATTAAGAAAACCATTAAACAAATAAAAGAGAGATTTTTTTAATTACTCAATAGTTAGATAAAATCGACAGTCGCCTAATTCAAATTCACACTGAATAAACAAATAAAAGAGTACTAAACAAAACTTGTATCTAATTATTGACAGTTAACTCAATCCAACTAATTGTTAGACTAGCTATATTAACTCTCAAAAGAGAGATACAATTATCAAAAGAGTTAAGCAAAGTTGTTTACTTGCATCTAAAGTTTGGTATCTATTTTAACTTGAGCTTAAAAAGAAAAGTGACTCAAAAACCCATTTGGGTGAAGGGAGGAGGGCAAAATTGGGATTGAGACCAAAATATTGAGTTAAGGAGTAAATGTAATTGCCGACAGAAACGAAAGTGGACCATGAAATGAAGGAATGGCAATGGGGTGGGTCGGGGCCGCATTATGGTATCCCCGTCCCCCTCCATGACTTGTATGGCTTTCTCCGATCCCATCTCGTAATTCATCGGTATGAAAATCATCCTTCATCCCCGCTCCATTGAAAAATTAATATATCCAGCTCAGTCCCTCCCCGTCCTACGCATTAAATTATTATTAATGTTTTTGTTTATTTTTTATTTTATTATAATTCAAAACATAACAAAAATAATCTATATAAATTTTAATAAGTATAAATATAATTCAAAATATCATAAAAATAAATAAATTAATAAATATGTATAATTTTTATATATAATTTAACTATAAATATATAACATAAAATTTTAATGCATATATGTATCGGGGTGGGTTCAAGGGCAGAGTACGGTGCGGGTATATTAAATGCCAACCTCGCCCCGTTTCCGACAATTTTAATTCTAGATTATCCCAAGACTCCACCCGAATCCCGGTTAAACATTGAAAAACTCACCCCATTCAAGTCGGTACTCCACAGAATCGGAATATTTTGTCATTCCTAATGAAAAATGATGAAACACAGCATGCTAATGCCTGGCTGTCGATGCACACAAAAATCAAGACTTCAAACATTTTATATTCACATTTCGTATTAAGAAAAACGGTTTTTTTTTGGTTTTGTCTTTGCTGTCTAAATCTTACCCCTAACCACCTCATTATAATAATAATAAGTCTCTAATTATTTACTTAACCCAATTTTTTGGGCTTAATACATTGGAATTCTCCTGAACTTAATTTGTTTTTCTTTCTTATCCTTTCAATTAGGCGGGGTAATTAAATATCCCTTGAACTTAAGAAAATGTAATTTTTAAGGACCTGAATCGTCCATCCGAAACACTAAATTAGAGGATAGTTTTAACGCGTCTGACTTGTCTTTTTAATATAAAAACGTGTACAAAAAATGCCACCATGTACAAAAAAAAATAACTTCAACAAAATCCAAAATCTTCATAATTTACTCAATCGAAATTGCGTTCAGTTCATTTAATCGAAACTACAATAAACAAAATAACTTTTCCAAAACGTTAGAATAAAGTCCCTCCTGTTCAAATCTTTAAAGAACAGAGTGTCTATATTGAGCCATCAAAAATTGAAATTTCGAGCATCAAATCTCCATTTCTCTTTCATATGAATCAAAGAATCAAAACCATAACTTGTTAATAAGCTTTAATCTGCCCAGATCAAAAACTAAAATTTCAGAAAATACTCACAGCATCCATGAAATCCCCAATTTTGAATGACAAAAACATGAAATCAAAAATTTAAATGAAAAAAAGAAAAATAAATGACAAATCCCTAATTTTAATGACAAAAATATGAACTCAAAAATAAGAACAGTTATTCAAGATTAGGGTCCAATTTTTTTAATAAAAATTATTTTATTTTGTTCATTAATTTCCCTTTTAAACAAACCTTCATGCATCTAATTTTCCTTTTATCATTGCTAATCAAATTGTGTTTATTCACTTAACTGCTGATTAATTGGCAACTGATTCACTTAACTGCTGCCACTGTTACTTAGAATCTTAGGGAGGCTAATCATTGTGCAAACTAGATTGTTAAGAATGGTTTAGCTCAATCTTTTAGCATTCATGATTTGTTACTTTTACATAAACAAGTCATGTTTCTTTTATTTTTTGATAAAATTTATGGTTATAACTATGGTATTCTTCTGTTACAAGTGAAGACTATTAATAATACTCTATGAGATATTGTCCTATTTTATTTAAAAAAAATATATTTGTTTTATAATAAATTACAGAAACATATTGTATAATAAAAATATAGAGATTAACATATCTTTTTAAAACTAAATAAGCATATATCGGTATATAGAGGATATAAACACCTCATACGATTACATTTTTTTTACTGATAGCTATTGCTAAATGATATCTTTAAAACCCGTAACACAATAACCGTCCTTATTCACATTTTAATTTAAAAATATTTATACGTAATTAAAATTTAAATAAAAGATTTTTTTAATATCATCAACCAGCAAAACCTAAAATTATGTCTCGTGTATAATTTTAGTGTGCAATTGGCATTGGTGAAGATTTTTTTTTGCCGAAAAAAAGGGAGGTGGGGGCGACCGGTAGGTGGCGTACTTCTGCTGGACGTTACCATGTAGGCTTAAACCGGAAGGTACCCTCCCCGCTACGGAATGTTCCTGTGAGTCATAGCTGTTGGAGAATTTCGGTCTAAGCTTTGGATAGTTTTTGTATGAATGCAAGCTACTTGAAAAGTAAAAGCGAAATTGTCACAAAGATTTATAGTGGTTCGACCAACCTTGCCTACATCCACTACCTAAGTCTGACTTAGGCTTTTCACTATTGATGATTGATTGTGGCTCAATCCAACAAGGCCAATACACGAGGTTGATTCCGACTCAACACCTCCAAGGCCAACAAGGTTGTTTTCTATAAGTTCACAACAAACCTCTCTTAATGTTGTTTTATACTTAGGTTCACAACAAATCTCTACAATGTTGTTTTCTATAGGTTTACAACAAACCTAACTCATACTCTCAAAGTGTATACAATTGGTTTATAAACAATGAAACTCTATGCTAGAGTTGAGTATTTGAAATTGATGCTTGAACTTTGATCTCTAGCTTGAATTGATGTTTTTCTTGATGGAAATTGATAGGAAGTTTGACTCTATGATTTCTGACGTTGTCCAACACGTTCTTGGTCTTCTCTTGATGTATTTATAGCCATTTGAATCAATATGACTGTTAGAGAGAAGAATATAGCCGTTGGAGTGTGTTTAAAGCTGTCTACTGCTGTCTGTGTCAATCTCACGTACGTCACAACAATATTACGTATGTTACCTAATCACACGTACGTTACAATTAACTTAACGTACGTTGATCATAGCAGATTCCTAATTCATGTACGTGAATCATAACTGACGTACGTGACTTCTATATTTGAACCATCCAGTAGCTTCTGTTATCAATTCGGAACATCTTGCGTACGTGAAACTCCATCTCACGTACTTTAGATCAATGTGACGTATGTGACTTTTGACTCTTGCGTACATCAATTACAACACACATACGTTAAATTATTATTACGTACGTGAAATGTGCTTCAGAGGGCTCCAATGGCTTTTACATGTCTTTAGACCCTCTATCACACGTACTTGATTATTTGTTGATTTACGTGAAGCACTTGCAGTGGCTTGTTTCGCAACTCCAAGCTTTCCAACGTGTTTCTCTTCAACTCAAATGTTTTGCTCTTCATGAAAACATTTTGCTCATCATCAAAACACATAATGAACTTATTATTGATCACATGATCCAATAATCTCTCCCTTTTTGATGATGACAAAACTTTGAAGAATTAATGCTCTACATCAAGGACAACAACATTGATCAAGGATTTCATCCTTGTCATTTGGTTAACATCATGCAAATGAATCAAATGAATATCCAAATTTTTTTTTACCTCTTTTCAAATAAACATCTAAGCATATTCAACATTCTCCCCCTTTTTGTAATCATCAAAAAGATTAACCAAAGTTAAACATTTTTACTCCCCCTTTCAAAAACAATTTGTGCATATAACAAAAATCTCTCCCCCTATTTGTTTCAAACTAATGCACATATTTAAATCAACATATTCAAAATATCATGCAAATAACAATAAGCAAATAAGAAATAACAATTGCATGAAATTTTAAAAGAATGAGAATTAGGAGTACCTAATATGCCGAAAGACATACATTGGCCGATGGATCACCATCATCGCTTGAAGAAGAGCTATAACCTCTTTTTTTCTTTTTCTTTTTTTCTCCTTCCATCTCTTCATCTCATTTTGTTGATTCTTCTTGTCTTTCAACAACTTTTTGTAAGTTGCTATCCTTTTGGAGTAGAATTTTAGCTCTTCATCATCCTCTTCATCCGAGCTTGTCTATCCTTCACTCTCCTCTTTTTAGCAATGAATGGAAGCTTTCAATGCCTTCTCATGCTTTGGTCTTTCATCTATTGACCTTAGTATGATCTCATAATTTAGGAGAAATTCAACTAAACCACTAAACTCCAATGAGTTTAAGTCTTTGGATTCCATGATGGCGGTGACCGTTGCATTCCATGCTTGAGGCAAAGACCTTAAAATCTTCTTCACCTTATCACTATTAGAGATTGGTCTTCCAAATGAAGCAAGACCATTTGTGATTTTCGCAAAGCGAACAAGCATATTGTTAATGGTTTCATCCTTTCTCATCATGAACAACTCATAGTCATGAAGAAGCATATTGATCTTGGTTTCTTTGACTTGAGTTGTGCCTTCATGAGTAACTTCAAGCATTTTCCATATCTCGTTGGCATTTTCACAAGATGAAATTCGATTGAACTCTTCGGGACTCAAGGCACAATATAATAGTTGAGTAGCCGTTGAGTTTAGATTAAGAGACTTCCAATCTTCATCTTTGAAGTCTTTATACTCCTTGATAATATCATCTTCATTCTTGGGAATAGTTAGACCAAGAATAATCACCTTCCAAAGCTTTATATTGTAAGCTTGAAGGAAGATAGTCATTTTCTTCTTCCATGAAGTAAAATTTGAACCATCAAAGTAAGGAGGGGAGTTAAGAGAAGAACTGGGAACACTTGGATTAGGAGGACCGAAATTCATTTTGTTGATGCAGATCTTTGCTCCAAGGTTGTTAAGTCTTCTTGAATGGAGACCCGCTCTGATACCACTTGTTGGAGAATTTCGATCTAAGCTTTGCATAGCTTTTGTATGAACGTAAGACCTAAGTCTCACTTAGGTTTTTCACTATTGATGATTGATTGCGGCTCAATCCAACAAGGCCAATACACGAGGTTGATTCCGGCTCAACACCTCCAAGGCCAACAAGGTTGTTTTCTATAGGTTCACAACAAACCTCTCTCAATGTTGTTTTGTACTTAAGTTCACAACAAACCTCTACAATGTTGTTTTCTATAGGCTTACAACAAACCTAACTCACACTCTCAAAGTGTATATAATTAGTTTACAAACAATGAAGCTCTATGCTAGAGTTGAGTATGTGAAATTGATGCTTGAACTTTGATCTCTAGCTTGAATTGATGTTTTTCTTGATGGAAATTGATAAGAAGTTTGGCTCTATGAAATTTGATGTTGTCCAACATCAGAAATCATATAGCCAAACTTCCTATCAATTTCGTCCTTGATGTAGAGCATTAATTCTTCAAAGTTTTGTTATCATCAAAAAGGGGGAGATTATTGGATCATGTGATCAATAATAAGTTCATTATGTGTTTTGATGATGATAAAACTTTGAAGAATTAATACTCTAAATCAAAGACAATAACATTGATCAATGATTTCATCTTTGTGATTTGGTTAGCATCATGCAAATGAATATCCAAAAAAAAATTTCCTCTTTTCAAATAAACATCTAAGCATATTTAACAATAGCTGACACCCGGCAGCGGACTTGGGCCCGTGCTCGAGGTTTTTTTAGTGTGCATTGGTGAAGGTTAACAAAACTAGAAACAGGTACAATTCATACTAAAAAAATCATTTCTACAATTTTCTTTTTTTTATAGGTAATTTCCATTGTTTTTCTAATCACAGACG
>CAODLS011319520.1:0-21712 GCA_948243855.1 Flueggea neowawraea | reverse complement strand
CCTTTTGGGTAGTATGAGTGAAATGTCATGCCATTTGGTTTGAAAAATGCTCCTTCAGGATTTCAAAAAATTATGAATGATATATTCAATTCCTATTCTTATTTTTGTATCGTTTATATCAATAATGTGTTAATTTTTTCTCAGACAATTGAGTAGCATTTCAAACACCTTAGAGTTTTCCATTCAGTTGTAAAAAAAAATGGATTAGTTGTTTCAAGAGCAAAATTTTTTTTATTTCAAACACAGGTGAGATTTCTCAGTCATTATATATATCAAGGTACAATAACACCTATTGAGAGATCATTAGCATTTGCTTCAAAATTTCCAAATAAGATTCTTGATAGAACACAACTTCAAATGTTTTTAGGTAGTTTGAATTATGTCCTAGATTTTTGTCCAAATCTAAATAGACTAGTAAAACCTTTGCATGTTAGACTTTAAAAGAACCCAATCCCATGGACTGAAGAACATTCCAAGATAATTTGTCTCATAAAATTACAAATTTCAAAAATACCATGTTTGCATTTAGGTTATCCGCATCTTCCAAAAAAATTTGAAACCGATGCATCAAAATTAGGATATGGTGGCATTTTAAAACAAATGCAAGATAAAAAAAGAGAGCATATAGTTCAATTTACATTTAGACACTGGAATAGTATAGAACAAAATTATTCTACTATTAAAAAAGAAATATTTTCCATTGTCAAGTGCATACAAAAATTTCAAAGCGATTTACTTAATCAAAATTTTTTATTACGTATTGATTATAAATCTGCCCAAGTTTTGCAAAAAGATGTTCAAAACATAGCATCAAAACAGATTTTTGCGAGATGGCAAGCTTTACTTTCTATTTTTGACTTTGATATTGAATATATTAAAGGAGATTCAAATTCAATTCCAAATTTCCTAACTCGTGGATTTCTCCAAAACAGATCATAAACCAGTCAGATGCCTCCCAAGAAAAATGACAAACAGATCCAGACCAAAGAGTCCCAAACCACTTCCTCTATTGTTCCAAAATTACTTAAAACATGGTATGACATAGTCCAAGAAGACGAATCTACCAGTTCCAAAATACCTGACTCCAAATCAGAAAGCCAAAAACCTATCCAAACACCTGAGCAGCAAAAACAGGTTCAACGATGGGTTGAGAAATTGTCTCAATCACCAGAAGCTTTACTGACTCTTCAACAATTTTCACAGAACCAAATTGTTCCAGCAAGTAAACTTTTTTCGACTCTTTCAAAAACTGAGAAAGGATCTCCTCTCTTGCAAAAACCTTTTCTCAAAAAGATCCTTCCAAATCAACCTCAAGCTTTTCAAATACTGAGGTCATATGTACCCAATCCAAAGCACACTCCTCTCAAACCGAATACTTTCTCAAAAAAAACATACCTAGACCATTATTACCATTGAGGAAGAATTCCTACATCCAAATCCAGCACATGCTTTGAGAAAAATGTTCTCTGGATGGACTTTCAAACCTTGAGACACATCCAAGACACAACTCTATTATTCTTCCATCCTTGAAGCAATAGATTCAGTCACCTTCAAACACCATTACCTCTATAAAACCCCACACAGAACCTGTTTATTCCACCTATCAAATTCATAAAGTTCTCAAACCATCTAATTAGGGACAAGACCTCAAAATCCCTTATAAATTACCCATCTCTTTTCATAATAGAGTCACTCATGCTTTGACATTTAATTACTGGGACTACCAGCAGACATGGTTCAATGCCCCCTATATTCAAATAAATAATGGCCATTCATGGTTATTCTATTTCAAAAATTTTGACTCCACTCATATTCCATATTGGTTCATTCAGTGGTGGAAGAACTTTGCCTCCACTAGCGAAATACTTCGAGCAGAGATCAAAAAAGCCTTACAAATTTTCCAAAAGAACTATCAACCCACATAGAAGGAAAGACATTTTCCATCACTTTTCCCTTTTTGTAAAAATGGTGGAACAAATTCCAAGCCATGGACAAAATCTCTAAGCCAACAGTTAGGGCAAGGAACCAAACTCATCTTCAAAAGACCGAAGCCAAATGTAATATTCTACTCATTTCTGTCAAGAAATACTGTAGTTTTTTTGCTAGGTCCGATTTGATCTTGAGGATAATCAGACATATTTCTAGGGATTAGGTGTTATCGAATCTCAAGGGAGGTCCGATGAGCATTGGAAAATTTGATATGTCGAGTATGTGATTTGAGAGTGAGTAACGTGCGTATGACGTAAGTTGTCGAGTGAGGAAGACGTACGTTATCTGAAAAATAGCATTATGTATGTTGTAGAGATACGACGTACATTATCTAGGATACGAGGATGATCAATGTACGCTGCCATGGTAAGACGTACGTTGGGTTGTGTTTCTTCGAATCCGAGACTACTGGATGCTTCACGACGTACGTTGTGAGGTATAACGTACGTTGTGCGCCATCACAACGTACGTTGTCATTGAGTATGACGTACGTTGTTTTTGAAATTTTCATCACAACGTACGTTGTCATTGAGTATGACATACTTTGCCTTTCAAAATGTCGAAACGGTGCGTTTTGATCTGTAGCTCTTAAAATGTCCGTAACTCGACGTTTTTTGTCATTTTCACTCAAAAATTGTCTCAATCAGTCTGAAACGCTCTCAAATTGTTCTCCCAACATTCCTGATCCATATCTAAGGTAAGATCAAAATCCTTTCTTTATTTATAACTCATTTTCATAAATGGATTCATGAAAATGCATTTTGTCCGAATTTGAAATGTGTTTCAATTTTCAGATGATTTCTGATGAATGAATGTTAGAGGATGTTTGAATAGGTTAGATGAGACTTGTATGAACTTGATTCAAGCTTTGAATCGAGTGATTTGATGAGTTTTTGGTGAACCTAGGGTTTGGTTCGGGTTTTGATGATTTGAGTATGAATGGGTATTTTTTTTTGTTGAATCTAAGGTTAGATTCGTGTTCAGAAGGTTGATTAGAGTCGGAATACATGATTGGTTTGGAGATTCATCGGTTGAGTCGGAAGTTAAGTAGTTTTGAGAATAAAACTAGAGTTTTTTCTAATTTTGTAAATTCTGAAAAGTTTTAGTCTAGATTTGTAAATTCTGAACTTTAGAGTATATATTTGAAATTTTGAAAGGTTGAGGTATAGAATTGTAATTTTGGAAAACTTGTGAATATTTTTGTAATGTTGAGGAATTAGGCTAATTTGCCATTTCTAGGAGTTCAGGCTAGAATTTGGGGATTCTGACTTATGGATGTCTAGTCAGTAACTCCAACAGTCATTGGGGATTGTTTTGTAATTTGTCGAGTCTCGGTGACTAAAATATAATTTTACACTAGTCAAGGACCAAACTGTAATTTTACGTATATGATATATTTTGGGTCGAGGATGATGGATTCACTTCCGATGTATATGTTCAGTGACTTGAGGGTCAGCATATGCATTCGCATACCATACATCGATAACGCCACAATACCACATATTGATATTTGCTATGTCTGTATCTGTACAGTTTAGTGTGCCTGCCAGTAGGAGCAGCCACCCGCGAGCAGTATTTGACTAGATCTACGGCTTTGGATACTAGGTGAGTGAAATGATAGCTTCAGACACATAAGCTGTGTCTTTCAAATTGAGTATATGATGTTTTTGATATGTCGGGCTTGGCATGAAATATGGACTAATAATTATTGGGTTAATTAATAATCTGGGTATATGATTATTATTAACCAACGTTTTGATATGGAAAATAAAGTATATATGGGTTTATATATACAAGATCATTTTGTAAATAATGGAATAAAGAAAAGATATTGCATGATTGTATGTGAAATACTATGTATGTATCATATTGATATGGGGACACCCTACTACGGGGTATTTAGTCTTTGGTATACCATTGTATGTTTATGACCCTAGTCACCAGGGATTAGGGTGACCGTATATCTGGCCAGATATACGCGTTTATTGAGCAGTTAGGTGGTGGAATCCACACTGCTATTTATTTGATATGGTCCCGTACTATGAAATCACAAGTATATGTATATATTGCTTGAATGTATGTTGTATGATATGAATGCGAACGTTTTGGTAAAATGATTTTCAGCAAATGTATTATATATATAGTGTGTATACTATATGGTATCTACATATGTGTGCGGTATTTTGAAAAAGAATTTCAAACCAGTCTTTGTGAGGCACGTATGAGACGGTCTGGCGTGTTGTTTCATCACTAGGGAATCTTACCCCTATTTCTTCTGTTGTCCATGTTATACCTTTGTTCGCAGGTGACATGTTTTGGATGCTCAGCATCTGATCCGTACCTCGGACCTAGTGAGGCGTTTTTGGCTATTGTAAGTGCCCTCGTTCAGGACTCTACTTTGCTATATTATAGAGCTCCACATTTGACTACTGTTGGGGTATTGGACTACACTTTTGTATTTTAGGGGTTTATTTTGATATATTGTATATGTATATACATATATTGGTATTTATATATATATATATTATTTTATTTCATTTATAAATATTTTTATAAATGTTTTAAAAATGTATATTTGAATAAAATGGGTAGTATGTTTGATCACAGAGGCTTGTGCGGGATGGATCGGGCTCCCACAGACGGTTCGTCTCGTACACCGGTCACAGGCCCGACTATGGGTCGTGACATAATTATATGGTAGCTATGTTACATTTCAAAAAAATAAAGCATGGCAAATATCTTCTCAAATCAGAGATAAGACGGAGACATTGAGAATTTCATTTTTTATGCTGCATTCTAAATTATTTAGGTCATATGTCAATATTTTACCTGTAGAAATTCATTTCTCTTGACGAACATGGCTTCTATATTCTGATGGAAAATATTGACCTTTCTTATTAGTTCAAGAACCATTAATAGCTTTTGAGCAAATTGGGTAACTCGTCTTCCAGTATTCAAAAGATTATTTGTCACATTGGATTCCACTCCAAGAACAAAGAAACAAGTAGTTTGAGAGTTTCTAGGAATTCAGGTGATAGGATTTGTTATGGCCTCGATTCTAATAACAATAAAAGAATAAACTCGAATGATTAAGAACCTGTAATCACAAAATACAAAGAGGTCGAGTTGTTCTTCAATGAAATTTCCGACGCTTAAGTTAGTAGTGGCTTTTGCAGAGTATCAGTGTGTATAGCAAATAATATGTACCTCCAAATGTTGATGTTTATGCATATTCATAGAGTAGCCATTTATGAGTAGACATTAACATTTTGTAATGTTTCCTATTGATAACGGTTGTAACGTTTTTTGTTATGACTTGAAATATAATTAGTGATTTTAATATCCAAGTCTCATCAATTTCTTTCGGCTCTTTTCTTTGAAATTTTTGGAGATAAGAGCAAGAAGATTCGCCATACTTCCTCTTGAGTGCGAGTTGAGTTTCGTTGCAAATATTTGTGACAAATGTCCTTTTAAATTTACTGTGACACTGAGGAGTGGTTTACTAATTTCATAATTGTGAAGTTTTTATTGTGATATTTTTGTGAAGATTCCTCTTGGGTTCTTCACCCAACTGAGCCTGTTCATTTATTTCTGTTGAGTGGGCTTTTTCCATCTGAGGCACGTTTCTTTTGGTTGTTTTCCCTCTCTTTTTCGGTTTTTTTTTTTCATTTCCTTCCCAGTTTTGGCTCCAGCTTTGATTTGTTTCCTTTTCCTCTTTCATAATCAGATCTATTCCTAACTTAGAGCATTTGATTTTTGCTCCTTATTTTACACTACAATTTCAGATTTTTTTCCCTAGTCCCATCAATTTCGAATTTTTCAAGAGTGGTTTTTGTTAGATCAGTAAAGTCAGAAAGCACAACAAATGGCTGAAAATTAGGGAGAAAAGTGGCTTGAAACAATGAGAAAATTCTAGGATATGGCTATTGAAAAGTTCAAGTGTTGAAGAAGTCACCAAACGTGACTTTGAACACTTCACGTTAACAAACAGTAAACAAAACGTGTTTAAATATAGGCTTCTATTAATGTAGTTTAAATACAATATGTGGGATTAAATTTCGGGTTAGGAAAATAAATTGGTGTATAAATGGGCCAGGCCTCACATGCAAGGGGCATTCAGCCCGTTTTTCCTTCAAAATTTCACTCACATGCGCACGAGAGCTCTCATTATTTTCCACCTTATCAAGCCCATTTAGTGTTACTCAATATAAACACTACATACACCTTTCAACTAAGCAATGTAGAATTTTGCAATACTCACAAAGCCTTTAACTCACAACAGTTTCTCCTTCCTAATTAACTCTCTTGAACTCTAACAATAGATTGCATGTTCTTCTTTTTTCTTTGCCACCTACCTCCTTCATTCTCAATTGCAATTGTGTCTCGGCTTTTTATGTTTTCTACCACCGTCAGCCATTACTTGTACAGTGTGATTTCTCTCCCTCCTTTTTTTTCTTATGTTTTTCTTCGCTTTTATTTTTTGGTTTTTTTTTACTTTTGTTGTGTGTTTTCCTTCTATTCTTTTCAGTGGCAGAGTGTGGCATGGTTACGTCAGTATTGATGGTGCTTGTTTTGGTGACAAATGTACATGGTTACCGGTGGTAGAGCCACTTATGTGTTGATGGAAGAAGAAAACTCCAGGAAGCCTTCTGTAATACCCTGTCGAATTTCGATACAGCTCTCTACAGCTTTCGGTTCCGCCCCGAGTCGATCTCGATCGATTGGAGTATCGAATGGGCGACTTATGGTGTTGAGTTGTGTTATTCGAGTAAGCTTTTGCGTGTTTCTCGAATAATATTAACCATGGATTACTCGAGTAAGCCGTTCGGTCTTACTCGAGTGATATGAGGCTTGCATTACTCAAGTAAGCCACTTGGTTACTCGAGTAAGCTTTGTTTCGGGATGAACATGATGAACACCTGGGAATGCGTTACTCGAGTAATCATTTGTGTTACTCGAGTAAGGGGTGTGTCACTCGAGTGAGATGGCTTGTCACTCGAATGAGATGTGCACGCAGCGTGTGAAACGGTGTCATTTTGGACATGGGTCTATATATACCCCCACCCAACTTCTTCAACTTCATTCCGTCATTTCTCACCCAAAATACTCCTATTTCGTCCAGAAGCCATTTCAGTTGGATCTCGTTCCTTCCTAATTGTCTCTTGAGGTAAGATTACGTTTCTTTACCTCTCATTCTTTCATTTTCTTTCATTTTACATGAATGTTCATTTTAGGGTTTTGAATAAATGCTTCTAGGTTCGGATGTAGGTTGTTTATATTAGAATGGGTGTTAAGGGTTGTGATTTCGGGACTTTAGGAGCCTATTAACACATAATATAGGATTGGATTCGCATAAATCGAACATGTTTGTGCATGGATTTCAAACTCATTCGTTTTGGGTCGATTTAGAGTGTTTCTGAGTTGTGTTGATGGTTTCGACTCTAGATTTGAGTTCAGGGGCTTGAGTCGAGTCAATGTGGGTGTTGGGTATCGATTTCCATCGGTAAAATCAAGGTTTTGTCAAGTTGGGTATGATCTGGGCAAGGTCTTACTCAAGTAAGCATATGGCTTACTCGAGTAAGCGATGAACACATGTTACTCGAGTGAGCTCATCTGGCTTACTCGAGTAAGCTGCTATTGGTATCACTCGAGTAATCCCTTGAGTTACTGGAGTGAGGCTTTGTTCTGAGAGACCAAATGTGTAATTTTGCACATCTTTGCATCTTTTAGGGTTGGGGGACTATTTTGGAAATTCTAACTACTTCGGGGACTAGTGAGCAATTCCAGATTACTTTACTGACTATTTAGAACTTAGTCGAGTCTCGGGGTCTAAAACGTAATTTTATATTGGTCGGGGACCAAACTGTAATTTTACGTGGACTTTGAATTTGGGGTTGCGGATGATGGTTTTTCATTCGGAATAGAGTTTCAGCATCTTTGAGCGTCTGCATCTACATATGCATATCATTCATCCAGTACCGCCACAGTACCAACATCTTTTTTTTTTATATCTGTAATGGATGTATCTGTTCCAGCTTCCTGTTCCTACCAGCACGACCAGCCATCGAGTGGTGCCTGACTGGGTCCTTCGCTTCGAATTTCAGGTGAGTAAAATGACAGTTTCAGACACATAGGTTGTGTCTTCCTACCTATATAGTTTTTGCTGTGTCGAAAAATAACATGAAATCTGACTAATAAATATTTGGCTAATTATTAATTGGACTTGTGTGGTTTGTAATAACCAACGTTTTTACTCTGCTAATATATATATATATATATATATATATTCTGAAAATATGGAAATCTGTTCTGCATGAATGTCTATTATATTATGGTATATAACATATTCTGATATGGAACACCTAGTTACGAGGTACGTAACCTTTGATATATCAATGCTCTGTGAAGACCCTAGTTGTCGGGGTAAGGGGGTAGTCGTGTATCCGGCCAGATACATGATCTGTTATGTCTAGTGGCAGAGTCGGCAATCCTATTTTGTACATTTTATTTAATCCCATATTATGACTCTGTTACAAATATATATATAGAAATTATATATATATACTCTGATACTATCTGAATGCATGATGTATGCTCTGTATGCGAACGTTATAGTAAACGTTTTCTGAAAGCTATTACATACGTAGTGTGTATATATATTATATTGGTATATATGTGTGCAGTATCTTTTAAACGATTTTCAAAATTGTCTTTGTGAGGCACGTATGAAGCAATATGGAGTTTTATTTCCTCACTGGGCCCTGACCCCCATTTTATTTATGTCTATCTTCTTTGCCTATCCTACAGATATATTTTGATGCTTAACATCTGTTCAGCATCTCGTCACCAATGAGGCATTCTTGGTATTTAGTGAGTGCCCTCGTTTAGGGTCTTCTTTTGTATTTTGTTGTTAGAGTTCCATACCGGGTTTCTGTGGGGATACTGGGCTATATTTTTGTATTTTGGATATTGATTTTTACTCTAACGGTCTTACATTTATTGTGATAATATTATATTATTACTATTTTCTTATATATATCGTATTATATGAAATAAATATTTTGATAAATGATTATCTGGGTAGAAAATTTGTATCTCCGAGGCTTGTGCGAGATGAGCTGGGTTTCCATAGATAGTTCACCTTGTACGCCGGTCACCATTCCGACTCGGGTTGTGACACCTTCCATTCAAAGAAGATAACCGTGGAAGCCTTTCCAAAAAGACATTGTTTAACGAAGCAATAAAAACATCTCAACAAAAACAGCGACGTGTCGTTCGCTGCTATGACCGCGTGACTGCTCTTGAGATTGAACAACTGTCCTTGTGACGGGTGAGCCAAAAGATGGGTCGCATGCCTCCTATTAAAAATAGACATTTTGTTTGAATGAGCAACAGACCGACCGTTTCTGCCCACTAACGATGTGTCGTGTACCTGTTCAAAATGGTGCAACGTTCATGATTAATTCCAAATGGCTATGTCCCTAGATAACAGACCATTCACAACGCCAAACGACATATAGTTCACTAACATTATTAAATGGCTATTCGCATGTTCCCATGAACTGTAGGCTACTTCAACAATCGAACCAAACAAATATTCAGGTGCTACTCTGGTCATCTTAGATTTTTTTTTGTCGTTTGATGCTCATCTTGAATGCAACCGGTTCAGAATCCTTTGGCTTAGATGAAAGGTGAATCTGGTAGACTGAACGACGTACCTCTTGATGCCTATCTCAGATGATAGCTCTCACATTTATTGATCTGGAATCTCGAGAGACCGAATGATAGGTCGTTTCAGTGGAAAGAATGACATGTCGTATGATGCTTCAATGAGATGACAGTTCGGGTGTTCACTTTAGATCATCCACCGCATTTGCTTCAAGTAACTTGTCGTGCTTCTTGGCCCCATTCATGCACCTATCTTTTCGATGTATGTCTTTTGACCTATGTTTTGGGTCACGCTTCAATCAAACAACATGTTTTTTTTTTAATTTTTCATAATAATTTTTTTATAGGTGGTTCTTCTTCAACGCTGACAACATGTCTTCATCACGTAAAATAGGTGTAATTTTACACTCTATTTTCTTTACTTTTATTTGTTGTTGTGCATTTCCTATCGATGGCTCAATGTCAAAGTTTCCATTTATCCATCCTAGAGAGTCACAGAGTTTAGCAACTCACGAAGTTCACAGACTCGCAGAGTTCATCATCTCCACCCCTCGAGGGAGTTCACAGACTCGCAAAGTTCACTAAGTCGCGGAGGTCATCACCTATTGGAGTTCATCATCTCCACTCCACCTTGTGAAATTCATCGTTTCACCTTGTGGAGCTCACCAACTTGCCTTGCAGAGTTCATTGCAAAGTTCACTGCCTTGTGCAGTTCACCACATCGCATAGTTAATCATCTTCACCACCTCGTGGAGTTCATCATCGCCACTCTACCTTATGAAGTTCATCATTTCCACTCTACCTTGTAGAGTTCATCATCTCCACTATGCTGGTGTTGATGGACTTTTCTCTAGGTGATCAAGATGACTAGGTGACCGTGATGAGGGTCGAGCTTTTACTAGACTCAATCGATTTACCATAAGCTCTTAAGGCATATGCTCCCCAATCACTTTGTTAAGAAACTTGTTTTGACAAAGTGATTTGACATTGTTGAGATTGTGCTAGATCGTTCTTGTCGGAGTATCAACTTTATTTCAAGCCTCCAAGTTGCATGCTATATTCATGTCAACAATGAGCATTCAGATTCCCGTAGGCTTTATACTTGACTATGCACTATATTCAGACTTTTGTTGTGTGTGTTCTAAAATGAGTGTTTGATTTCTTGCAAAGCTTTATACTCTACTGCCACATCACAGTCTTTATCATTTTTCTTTGCGTTCTTCCATAGTGAGAGCTTGGTGCACCTGCAAGCTTTTCTACTCACTGCACGTCCTTAAGTTTCACCATTAGTCAGCGTCCGGTTTCCTGTAAGCTTGGTGACTATATGCGATGTTCAAATTTCCACTGCGTGTGTTCTACAATGAGCGTTTGATTTTCCACAAGCTTCATGCCCTATTGCCACATTGCAGTCTATCTTTTTATCGAGTGCTTTCAAGGTGAAAGCTCAGTTTTTCGCAAGCTTTTCTACTCACTTCACATATTTGTCACATGAGGGCCCAATTTCTTGCAATCTTTTCTTCTCACGGTTTAGTTTTTCATTACATGCTTTTTGCTGAGAGTTAGAGTTTTAACAAGCTTTTCTACTCATACAGCCTTAGCAGCTTCTTATACTTTATTGCACGCATAAATGGTGAGAGCTTATTTTTCGAAAGCTTTTCTACTCACTTTGCATTTTAGCAGTTTCAAGACGGTTCTTTGTGCGTTGATGGTGAGGAGCCAATTTTTAGACTCGCTCCATGTTCTAGCACTTTTGGTTACATGAGCCCAGTTCCCCGCATGCCCTTTTTGTTTTATGTGGCTAAGTACTCGGCTTGCCTTAACTTGTTCTTCATTCACAAGAGTAGTCATTCATGCTTCAGAGATGGAAAAGAAAAATGTTATTCGTTAAATAAAAAATTACACAAGTGAGACAAAACAAAAACTTAAAGTACTCATGTAATACCCATATATGATCACTTCATTCACGACCCAAAATCGACAAAGCTCATTGTATCGAGTGGCACCATGCCTAATTGGTCCTACACTGATCACTTCTGTCACGATCCAAAATTGAACCATGACCGCAATGTGAGGCAAACCGAACCGAAGGCCCTGCTCATCTTATGCAAGCCTCGAACCATCAGATTATCTACCCAATTTGTTTTACCAAGCATTTACTATCTAGATTATTAAGCAAGAACTAACAGTAATACAAAACCTATAAAATTCTAAATGTACAGAATATAAATTATTAACCAAAACAAATATAAGCATTAGTGAGTATTCCTGTTAAAAAATTAATAATCAGAACCCTATGACCCGCATATATCCTGATTGTGGAGCATATACTAACACAGACATACTGGGCCCAAACAAAAGGGCATCTATTGTTGTATAGAGATCCTCATTGAGCACAAAAAGTTGAGACAACCTGAAATGCCAACAGAAGATACTTAGAAAACTCAGTGAGGGACAACACATAAACTGTTTTGAAAATATTTACAGAAAAATGCCACATACACGTATGTACTCATGTAATACCCATATACACACAGATACTTATTAATAATAGATTCAAAAGCCTTTTTCAAACTATGTCACATAAAAGCGAACAACATATAATCAAACATCATAAATATCAGACAGATATTGTAACAGAAAATAGATTAAAATAGATTCTAGCCAAAGGGGGATACACAGAAGCAGAAAAGCATACAGAATAGGTAGATATTTACATAAGTTACGTATAAATCCTAAAACAAAATATTTAATATTGAAAAAATACGACTTACCTCAAACAGATTTCTTATCACAAAATTTCACACAAACTAGATTTTTGGATTATCGAACCTTTAACTGATCTAGATTACATGCTAGGGCGAGAGAATGACAAAAAAATATAAATTATGAAACACAACCTATGTGTTTAGAGTGGCATAAAACTCACCTAGACGTCGAGCAAATAATTCGGTCGCGCACCACTGATGGATGGCCAGTCCCCTCGGATATCAAACAGACTGAAAATAGACAAATTTATAATGGAGTCAACCACAGTACAGTACTGTGGCAATACAATATGTATAAAATGCAAATTTACATCCCAACCCACGACGATGTCAGAAGTCCTATTTCGACCAAAGATTTTACGCTGTCATCTTGAAAATCGAATACTATACAAAATTACATATTGGTCCCAAGATTTTGTAGAATTTCATATCAATCCTCCAAATAATTCATATTCATATTCTAGACCTCAAACATTCAAAACTACAATTTAGTCCTTGTGGTAGAAATCTTTTCAAAATATCCCAAATTCATACAAACCGATATGAAACATTCCAAATCACCAAAATAATCTCCAAACATGCTCAAATACATTAATCATTGATCAATTCAACCAAGAAAACAATAAACCATCACAAATTCCACTTTCAGTCTTCCAAACTCTAACCCATTTTAAAGAATAACCCCAAATATTATACCAACCTGAAACCCATACTTCATCAAGTTCAATCTAATATAAACTAACATAAACTAACTCAGATCAATCCAAGAATTCATCCAAAACCGAGGTTCAAGATCAAAATTGTCACCCAACCCATTATGGGCATCAAACACTACATGCATGCTTTAACAACAAAGCCCAAGGTAAATCCTTATATTTATAACATCATTATAACATAATCTAATAGAAATTAACCCACATTTCATCAAAACAAGCCAAATTCAAACCTTAGCTAAAAAACATTCTCAAAGCTAAATCTATTAATCTTGCATAAAAATGAAGAAATAAAGGAATTAGAAGTTTGATCTTAACTCAAGAGATGTTAAGGAACTAAGGATGAACAATGAGAGAGAGATTGGAATGGATTTGGAGCATTTTACAGTGAAACAGTGAAATGAAACCGATAGGGGTCAGGTTTGGGGGTATAAAAAGACCCCCAGACCAAAACACATCATTTCACTGATTTACAAAGGCTAACATACGTTATTCTGAAGTTAAATTACATTACTGGACCTTAACATACATTAGTAAGTCCCTTACTTATTTTATCGGGGGTCAAAAAATGCATCCAGAAGCATCAGGTCCGCCTTAATGTATGTTACACTAAAGCTTACTTACGTTGATCATCTTAAATCGTAGTTAACATACGTTATCACTAGGCTAACGTACTTTAGCTTCCCTTTTCCAAACAATGTACGTTAAGCAAAACAGTAACATACGTTATCCATCCTTCAGCTTGCACACTCGATGCTAATCATTTGCCGATGCGCGTTGGGTCATTCTCGGGATTTAATAACACCTAAACTTACAAGAATATCATCATTATTGATCATAATTCATTAATCATCACTTCAATAACTAAAAATAAAATCGTAAATTGAACGGATTGCTACAAGAAGTTTAGTTAGAATCCGACGGGGTATTACATCTTTGATCATCATCTCTCCTTCGTGGCCTTGCTTCGTCATTTGGCTCCCCTTTCAATGCTTCAGCATAAGGAAATCAGTCCAAAAGCCCCTCTTGAACCAAGGTCTCAATTTGATTATTCAATTCTCGACACTTATTCGTGGAGTGTCTACTCACATCGTGATATTTGCAGTACATGTCCACATTCCTTCCTAAAGTCTTGTTGATCTTTAGAGGAAAAGATATGAGCCATGAACCTTCTATCACTGCCAAGATAGTTGATCTTGACTCATTCAGTGGAGTATACCTTTCAAAGCGTAGACTCAAATGCCTCCTTCAATCCTACGACTTGTCATTTTTTCTGTTCAGCTCTTCCTGAGTCTCTGTCTCATTCCTTTTGTTTTCTTTGCCATCCTTGGTTCCCACAATCTTTATGACCTTGGCATGTATTATGTACTTGTTTGCTCGAACGAAGAGATCTGCTAAGGTCTTTGGTTGTTCTAAGGACACCGACTCTTGTAGATGCACTGATTGTGACTCTTGAAGAATTATGGCCACCGTCACTCCAGGTTACAGATCATAAACTTCAAGAGTGGCATTCCTGAATCTTTCCTTCTTTTTCTTGTTGTTGATGAACTCCTTACTAAGTTGCTCAAAGCAAGAGAGTGACACCTCATTTAACTCATTGAACAAGGAACCTGCATAGTCTTTCAATGTTATTTGGAACATGTGGCATATGATGGTATCCTTCTATCCGTGAACCACCGTGATGGCTTCGTAGTTCTAGATGTTCTCGTGATGGCCTTCCTTTCCCGAGAAAAGTTGGCAGTTGAGGCACCTTGAACTTCTTAGGAAGTGGTTTTCCCATGACCTCCTTGGTGAATGGAGCTTTAGCATGGGGACCAACTTCGTTTGCTCAAAAACTTCCTTGACCATCTTCTTCATGTCTGCCACATTTTGAACATTCATCGATGATTGGGGAGCCACTTCAACCCTCTTCAGAGGAACCCTAGGCCTTTCTTTGCAAGTGCTCTTCACCACCTCAGGACAATTATCTCTCCTGACCTCAGTTTGAGCTTCGGGAATTGGTGCATTGAAGTGCTCTTATCGGGGTGGAGGATTTTGATGTCCGGGAGCATGAGAGAGTCAATGGTGACATTTATATAGAGTGTCACATCTTTCCAGTGCTTCTCCACTTCGAGCATAAGCACGCAAGGTTGGTGGAAGGACCGATTTAAGAAGAAACTGCTAGAACAAGGTCGTCATCACACTTAAAGCTCTTTGGTTCTCCTCATTCTGCAACTTTAACGTCTCATAGTCGGCAAGTGGAACAGTAGGAATAACGGTTCTCGTGGCTCCACCATCAACTCCAACACCAGCTCCTCTGTCTCCTCTTCGTGATGATCGGTTTGTTGAGAAAGTGTTTGTACAATGGTGAATGTTGTAGATGATGCTGATGAACTTCTTTTTGAACGTTGACGAACAAGAATTTTTGTTTAGTTCTCTACAGACGGGCCAATTTTCGTTGTCTCGATTTTAACAACAATAAAAGAATGAACTCGAATGATCGGTAACTTGAACTACACTTCGAAACCTGCAATAACAAAACACAAAGAGGTCGGGCTGCTCCCTATGTCAATAGTGGTTTTTGCAGATTATCAATGTGTATAGCAAATAGGACGTACTCCAAATGTTGATGCATGCATATTTATAGAGTAGTCATTTACGAGTAGACATTAACATTTTGTAACGTTTCATATTAATAACGATCGTAACATTTTTTGTTACGACTTGAAATATAAGTAGTGATTTTAATATCCAAGTTTCATCATGATTCAAAAGATTTTTGACAGAAACCAGGATTGAATCTTGTAGTAGATATCACATAAACTCCATTTCATGTAGGATTTGACAACTTGTTACAGAAATCCACTCATGGTTTAATTGAAAAGACTTTTACGATTCTCTGGGGATTATGTTTTATGATGGATGAAGAGAGATTCAAGAAAATCTTCACAACCCTTCATTCTTCTTAGTATTCTTCTTCTGAATTGAAAGAAAGTTACCATATCAATTATTTGTGAGTTGATTTTGTAAAATTATAATATTTAGTTTCATTTATTTTTCTTCCATTTTTACCTTTTTATATTTATATTTTAGTTGTTCATTCGTAAACAATGATTTTTGTTTTTTGTACTAAAATTTTAAGTTTTGTATTTTATTTGATTGTTACAAAGAGACTAACAAAGCACGTCCGTATCCTTTATTTTAAATTTAATAAAATCTATAAATGATAAAATTTTTCTATTGAACGGATTGATATTTAAATTGATGTGATCAATATGTTACATTTCGTTCTCTAGAAAAGAACTTTTGCCGACTCCATTTTTTTTAATATGTTATACTTTGTTGACTCCATATTTTCAATATGTTTTACTTTTTGCATATTACTTTAAGAAATTATTTTTTTGGAAGGTATAGTTTACTCAATAAGTGTACAAGCAAGAGAAACAATACAATGAGTTAAATGATGATGAAATAATACTATATATTAAAAGAGCTATTAAAAGGAAGGATGCCAAAAGAGCCAAAAAATAAAAATAAAGAATCCCTTTTTTTATGCAAAGTTCCAATGAAGGTAATATTTAATATTTAACTTAAAAAAAAAAGAATCCCTTTTTTTCATGTGAAATGCAAATGAAGGAAATTGTTTACTTCATATGCATATTTTTTTACTTATCATGCTCATATTTTGCTAATAATGAAGCTAGGATTGAAGATTACAAACCTTAATGAATATGACAAATTTGTGTCTGCTAAAATACTGATTAAAGAAACTGAAATAGATCTCTATGAAAAAAGTTGTAAAGCATATGATACATAGACCTTGCAGAAATAAAAATCCTAAATTAATTTACACATAGTTAAATTTAGTTAAAAGCATTTCAATAATTATTTATTTTTTTGATAGACATGTTCATAACTTTTTTATTTAGGTAAATTTGTACAACTAACTTCTTGTTTGTCAATAAACCTTTAGATGCTTTCAAATAATTGTTCTTTTTCACACATTTTTCAATAATATGGCAGTACAAAGTCGCATTCCAAGCAAAAATCAAATCAATAATCAACAAAAAAGAATCATGGCGTTACATGTGTAGAAAATACTCCAAGACGAAAATATTGAAAGACGAAAAAGAAAAAACATATTGCAAAACTTGTAAAGAGAACACCTCTAACATACCTAGGTAACTTCAAAAAAACTACTAATGAACTTACACATGCAAAATTATATAAACTAACTTCTATTATGCATAACCATATTTGTGTAGGTTTTACTTAAGGTTACAAGTCTCAGATGGAACTCATGACGTTGAAGTCACATTCTTTGATTAAGCATTTTATCTTTTAAAGTATCATGTACAAACTTATATTGACTCCGCAATTGTAATGTCTTGCCTGTTCTAATCGGAATCTAATAGTATTCCGAGTAGAGTTGGAGTTTGGAGAGTGTTTGGATGTTAAGCCGAGATGTGTAATGCACATTTGAGGTCATCTACGTGCACAGTACTGGGTACTACTTACGCAGATGAGGCTTGAGTTTGATCGTGAATGTGCTTAGAATAGTTTGTGTGCATTGCAAAGCTTTTGGGCACGTTGATCACCGTCTGGGTGTGAACCGTAAACACGTTGATGTCTTCTACGCACACAGTAGAGGGTGGAACGCACGTAGATTGTAGATCTGAGAGCGAGAGGATTCCGGATCTATCGTCTACGCACGTTGTATGGGATGCTACCAGCTGGGCAGTTTTGCGTGAAATGTGGCGCTTCAACCCGTGAGTCTATAAATACCCTCCACCTACCATTTCTTCGGTCATAACTTATCTCAACCACCAGAGAACTCTCATTTATTGCTCTCCGATCTCACTTGCTTCTCTTTGCTTCTACAACAATTTTTGAGATAAGAAACATCCATTAATCTCCCAATTTCTTTATTTTGCTTTGCATTTGAGCATTCTAGGGCTCCGGCCAAACTTTAAGTTTGGGTCAGATCTTTTATTTTCTGATGGAATGAGAGTTAATAGGTGTTAGATTATGGTTGTTAAAGCCTAAAGCTTGTGGGTTAAGCTTTTGTTTCGTGGGATTTGGTGTTTGAACCAAATGGGTTTCTCTGAAACTAGAGTTTCGGGTTTTGCTAGATTTCTTAGCAGATCGGGTGTAGTTTCTGATACATCTTGTTGGATTAGAGTTAGAACTACTTAGATTTGAGTTTGGTTTGGATAAATTGATGATTTCTCCTTATGGGTCATAGAGATTCGAATCTCTAAGTAGAGATTTTTGAGGATTTTGAGTTCATTTGTTGAACTCAAGGTTGCATTGATGTGCAGGAGGCTAATTAGAGCCAATGTGGGTGTTCGATTCTGTTGGATACCGAGCGGATCATGATTTGGGCAGATTTGTCATTTTGTAGGATTAGATTTACATTTGCATATCATGCATTTGGTATTGCCACAGTACCGCATTTTGATGTTTGAGCTATTTGTACTTGTACAGCTACTTGTCCCTACCAGCGAGGCTAGCCCACCAACTAGTAGGGCTTGACTGGTAATATTGCTTGGACTTACAGGTGAGTGAATAGCAGCTTCAGACACATTGGTTGTGTCTCAAACTCCTATTTATTGGTTTTTGATGTGCTGAGAATATTCTAGAATATGGACTAATTTGAAGATTGGTTGTGATAATGAATTGGTTATGTGATTTAATAATCAATAACTGTTTTGAAATTGATATATATATATATATATATATATATATTTCTCTCTGATTTTGATGCTGGATTACATGCTTAAGATTTTATACTATATGATAGTATGATTTGGTTTTCGATATGGGGACACTTGTGCTACGAGACATGTAGCCTTTGGTATACCAATGATTTGATATAGCCCAACTACTAGGGTTGTCGGTAGTTATATTGCCCTGATCAGGCACATAATTTGATATTGATAGATGCGAGTCTTCATCATGATTTATGACTGGCCCACACATCTCGTGATATATGGCAGAGTCCATATCACGTTTGCTTAGTCCCGTATCGCTTTTATATATTTTGAATATGAAAATCCAATTTGAAATCTGAGATGATTTTATACACCTACGTGCATACTAATTGCTTTGTTTGTGAATGATTTCGAAAGGTTATACCTATATAGCGTGTATAATTATGTATCTATTGCTATTGCTTGTGGTATTTGCGAACTGTTTTCAAAACAGTCTTTTTGAGGCGCGTATGAGGCGTTCTGGAGTGTTATTCCTCACTGGGTTAACCCCTGTTTTATTTCTGTCTGTGGATGATTCCATCTTTCAAGTACACGAATTTTGGCTTCGGCAACTGATCCTCGTCTTGCTTACCAGTGAGGCGTCTTTGGTTAGTGATGCCCTTTTGTCCGGGCTCTATGTTTTGAGTATTATATTTTCACACCGAAATGCTGATGGGTTACTGGGTTGCCATTTGACTTTTGATGTATTTGATTTGGTTTACTCTTAAACCTTATTTTGAGTATATAGACTATATATAAATATTATGCTGATTTTATATAAATCCATTTTATATTCAATATGTTTTGAATTACAAATGTTATTAAATGTTTTGGGTAGTAATATGATCTTTGAGGCTTGTACGGGATGAGACAGACTTCCACAGGCGATTCGCCTCGTACGCCATGATTTTGGAAACGGGTCGTGACAGCAACTTAGGTAATTTATGAATACAATCAACTCAATGACTTTTACATTGTCATTTCTAATTATACCAATACTAAACAAACCCAACTGCAAATGGGAAAATGAAAAGTACAAAAGCAAATTTTACAAAAGACTGATATCATCCCAAGACAAAAAATACATATTTCTAATATCTTCCAAATATTCTTCCCCAAAGACCAATCACTTCATCGCACAAGAAATTCAAGCCGTCAAAGAAGAGCCCACACCTAAAGTAAAGTCTACAAAGAAGAATAGCAATAAAGTGAAGTCCAATAATGCTGCAAAATCAAAAGATGACATTAAATACAACATTGTTCAAGAAATTCAAGTTACTAAAGAAGACACGACTTAAGATAAAAGGACAAAAAAAATAAAAAATCATAAATTCATCAAAAAGATACAAACGAAATTAGATGCGAAGCATATAAATAGTGAAAAACTAATATACTGCAAAATGAAAGAGAAAAGGGAGTTAACAACAAATTAATGAAGATGGAAACAATATATAGAGAGAGAGAGAGAGAGGGGTATGTGTGGCTTTTAAGTGTTTTGTCTAGTAGCAAAGGTGGTAAAGGTCGTGCGAATTTTGGAAGCATGGAAGCAAAGCAAGGGCCCAAAATGGCGGCAACCCATTCCTTCCCACACGCCAACCCCACACTTCTTCCCACTCTTCTTTCACTCTCACACACCCACCTCCACCACCAACCAGAAGAGGTGTATCAGAAGTCTTTTAGATATGGGTCTCAATAAGCTGGTCTACCTAGAATCTTCATATATATTCGTCTCTTCAAAAAGCCCACAACCATATTTATATATATAAACTTTTGTCGATTCAAGATCATGGCTATTGATGAAGCAGCATTCCCAATTACAGAAACAAAGTTGCTTCATCATTACTAGATAGCTTTGGCGTTTCAAACAAAGCAACCCCGAAAGAGGGTAGCTGTTGTTAATGGAGGACTCGTTGTTTGTTCTCAATAACATGGTACTTCATAACCATCTTGATAATCACAGCCGTCAGTTTCTGCCTCTTGACATTCATCCCACTGAAACTAACGCCTCTGCCGTCAACTTTCCAGGTTGTCCATTGTTTTCCTTACATGTCAAACTGTGGTCTTTTGGTGGTTGGAGTTCGATTTGGTTTGGTCCAATTGTTGTGTGTTGAGTTCATTGTTTATAATTTGAATTAAAGATTTGATTTTGAACAGTTAGATCAGTATGATTTCAACAGTTTGATTTTTCTGATTCCTAATATGCTTCTTCGGAAAATTGCTTTTCTTTTGGTATGTCAATTTGCTTCTTTTCTTGTTGAATAGTTTACATCTTAATTTTATAATGAATTCCTTGGACTGGATTAGCAATTATATATGGAGGATGTCATTACATTTCATGTTCTTGTTGTTATGTAAATGCAGCAAATATGGCAGCAACTATAGGATTTCTTTTCACAGATGCACAGTGGAGAGAACTCAAGAGACAAGCTATGATATGCAAGTATATGATGGCCTCAGTGCCTGTTCCTCCTCATCTGTTGATTTCCTCAGATTAATTATTTCATACCCCTTCTTCGTGTAATTGCGCTTAGTACTCATTTTCTTTGTGAATATTGGCTTGATGGGTAATCAAGGTATTCATCAAAGTTCTGATCTTTGTGGTTATTTTTCGGTTTTTGATTTATGGCGTAAGCAGTGCTGGGTGTTAATCCGAGGTTTGGTACAAATGGGAGAGATCAAGAGCCTGGAAGGTGTAGGAGAACAAATGGGAAGAAATGGAGGTGCTCAAGAGATGCAGCTCCTGACCAAAAGTACTGTGAGCGTCACATGCACAGAGGCCGTCCCCGTTCAAGAAAGCCTGTGGAACAACTCCATGCCAACAACACCATCGACACTTGTCATATCA
>CAODLS011318975.1:0-13993 GCA_948243855.1 Flueggea neowawraea | reverse complement strand
TATATATATATATATATGTATTAGATTGCCAACTCACCAAAAATATCTCCCCTCTTTTTATTTTGATCTTATCATAATTAATGAATCATATGTACATGCGTTTATTAAATATTTGAGCGTATGGACATCTTTTTTCTTAATTTATTTGATAAGGGACAAGTGTCCAATTAATATCTAAATATATGGTAAGAAACTCTAGCCATGTGCCAATTTGTTTTATGATAATTATCTACACATACACATGTAGACTAATTAATTTTTCATTTTTCACCACACTTACTATTTATTCTCATTCTAGTCCCCATATTATTATACCTCATACACATTTTCTCTTCAACTTAAGTTTTTTTATTCTATTGTACCATTCTTTGACACAATTCAAACTAATATTTCAATTATAAATGATGGACTCTATATCATGGAAATAAGTACGCAATGCATGTACCAATATATGTATGCTATGCATGGTTAATTCAGGGTTGGGGTGTTACATTCTGTGATACTGCAAGATGTACAGGTTGGGAAGAAAACAATTTTTTTATTGCATGATGGGTTTCTTTTTAAGGGCATTCAATTGTGCATTCTAGATTGTAGTCCTCATTTACAAATAATTACAGAATTTCATGGTGAGGGTTATGTTGGCAGACATAAGATGTTACAATTGATTCAGGCTTCCAACTGTTGGCCAATAATTCACAGAGAAGTCGAGAAGTATGTTAAACAGTGCAAAATGTGTCAAGTCTTTAAGGGGGCAGCCACTAATGCAGGATTGCACATGCCATTGCCAGTTCTTACTAGGCTTTGGACTGATATCAGTATGGATTTTGTACGGGGATTGCCACATACACAGTGAGGTAATGATTCCATCTTTGTTGTCTTTGGCAGATTTTATAAGATGGTTCATTTTATTCCTTGCAAGAAGATTACAAATGTTGTTAATATGGCATAATTGTTCTTTTGGGATGCTTACCATCTTCATGGCCTGCCAGCATCTATTGTGTTAGATAGATACCTTAGTCATTTTTGGCGCAGCTTATGAAAGATGGTTAATACACAATTGAATTTCAGCAGTGCTTGTCATCCTTAGAAAGATGGTCAAACTGAGGTTGTGAACAGGTCATTAGGAAATTTGTTGTGTTGTTTAGTAGGAGACTATATGAAGAGTTGGGATCAGAAGCTTTGCTAGGTCGAATTTTCTCATAACCATGTTGTGAATCGCATGGGACACTTGATTTGCTAGCTCTACCAAGCAAGACTAAGACACATGGGAAAGCTGCTAACTTTGTGAATTGCTTACATGATGTTCATAGAAAAGTGCACGGCAATATGTCTCTTTTTAATTTCAAGTACAAGAAGCATGCAGACAAAAAACGCAAGCTTTTGGAATTTGATGTTAGAGATTTTGTATAGGCAATTTTGACAAAAAAACGCTGGCACCTGGAATTTGAAGAGACAGAGTCATCTCCGCACTATAGATGTTTCTAATGTGAAGCACTTGAATCCTTATAGTGGTGATTCCTCTAATGATGACCCTGTTGCAAATTGAAGAACGATTTATTTCTAGCGGGGGGAGGGGGGATGATGCGGATAAAATAGCTTTGATGTTCATGGAAAGCTTGAATTTGGCAAAGGAAGCTAACTTCTAAAGGCCATAACTTTTGACCCAGGATGATTTATGGGACCAACAATTTATGAAATCGAAGCCTGTTCAGAGATCTACAATTTATGATTGGGTTTACTTGTAATCAAAAAGTTTTAGGCCCAAAATATTTTTATAAGGTTATTTTTGTCTTTTTTTGAATTAGGGCGTTGAAGGCTATTTGCTTTCGATTATGGTCAAAATTCATTCAGGTTTTGATGATCAATAATATTTCAATCATTTTTCTCCCAAACTTTTGAGAATTGGATGCCAATTTCCTAGTATTCTTTGAATCAACAGGTTTATAGATGATTGTTTTGCTATTCATGTTCGAATCAATAAATTCCATATTTATCTCCCTTGAGTTTATAGATTCCGCTACGTCAAGGTCCATAAAAAGTCTAAGGGACCGAAGTTTAAGAAAGAAAGAGATGAAAGCTTAGTAAATAAAATCCATGATGCCCAAATTTGAAGACCAATTAACAAGAGAAAAGAGGCTTAGTAAGAAAGACTCATGGGCTAAATACCCAAAACAAAAAATTGAGAGACATTTGTAGGTTCAAAAAGGAGCACAAGAAATGAAAGAGACATAAGGCCTTTGGCCCAAGCCAATTGCACTTGCAAGTGTTGGAAAAAAAAAGAGAAGTGTGAAAGAGTGGGAAGCAAAAATATGTGATATATAAGCTTGTGGTGAGAGGATTCCAAAAGCCAAGGCACTTTGGATCGAATCTCTTATACATCAATCCTATTATGACGCTCACTCTCTCACACATTCAAAGAATGTGGATCATGTCCATTTAGGATTTTCAACAAGTGGAAAAAATTTGATAGTGTGGCTAGGACATGGAATAGCATAAGTATAGTGTGGTAGTGGTCTACAATGAGTTCGATAATGTGATGAAGACATATGTTGACTAGTAAAGCCCTTATCTCCTGTGAGTGGGCTCAACTCGTAGATGTGTGAGTTATAGATTGAATTATTAGGTAAATTTCCACATTAGTACTCGAGCAAGGCCCAAAATTATCCAAACAAACAATACAAATTAGGTAGAATGAGAGTGATATTTTTTCACAGAGGTTATGACCAAAAATCTTTGATGGCCTCTTTATTATGGCGAAAAAACACTTAGACCCAATGACAGAAACCTCCTAGTCCAATATATGCACCACTCCTAGACATTTATTTATAAGCAGAAAAATAATCTTAATAGCTATTACGAAAACAAGTGCAAATGAGGTGCAATTCCACATTGGAGAATTATAGTCTATGTAAGTGAAGAAAACTCATAACCCAATGCATTAAAGTTTTAGGTAAAGATTTCATGTCAGATCCATTTATGTGCCATGAAGAAATGATATAATGAACTTCTCTCTAGGAGAGTTCAACAAGTGATATCAAAGTCCATGCGACTTGGCAACCCATAAAAGATCCAAGCGACCGGAGCTTAAAAAAGAAAGAGATCGAAGCTCAATGAGGGAGATCCATGAGCCACAAAACTAAAAGCCTAATAAAATGATACAAAAGAGGCTTAGTGAGAAAGACTTAAGGGTTCAAGAGTTGAAACCAAAAAATAGAGACATGTGACCTCTGAGGTTCGGAAAGGAGTACTAGCATGGGAAAAAAATTAGACCACTGGGCCAACCCAATTGCACTCGAGAGAAGTGTTGAAAATAGAAAAAAAAGAAAAGAAATAAATGGGAATGAGTGGGAAAGAATCCTACTTGCAAACAATTGAAGAAAAATAAGTGATATGAAAGCTTGTGGTGAAAGGAGTCCAAATGCCAAGGCTAAGAAAATTTAGACCAAACCTCGTACATATCAAGCCAATTATGAAGCTCACTCTCTCATACATTTGAAGAATGTGGATCAGGCCCATTTAAAATTTTCAACAAGTGGTATAAGATCCGATAGTTTGGTTGGGGCATGGACAAGGATGAATATAGTGTAGTGGTGGTCTAGAATAAGTGTGGTAATACGGTGAAGTGCTATGCTAATTGATAAAGACATTGTCTTGTGCAAGTGGCCTAAGCTTAATTTGGAAGAGATTCATACTTATGAAGCCCAAGAAAAAGCTCTTTGGTTAAAATTTTAATATTTGTACTCGAGTGAGGCCCAAGAAAATCCTAGGTACTCAGAATAATTTATGTTGTAAAAAGAGAATACCTAAGCTCAATGTGAAAAAAATTCACACTATAAGGGGATATTATAAGGAAAGTAAGTGTGAATTGGGCATAATCCCACATTGAAAAGTTGTGGTGAGCATAAAGGATATGTAAATGAAGAAGACTCACAACCTAATGCCTTATAGTTTTGGGTAAATATGAGGTGTCAAGCCTACTTGTGTGTTATTTCCCTAATCCCACGCATATTGTAGTTCCCCCAAGGCTCATCAAGTCTAACAATAACTTCAATCAATGGAACCACCACCCTTCTTATAATCAAGAATGACCCAAGAGCCAACAAGTTTGATGATAGAAGCCAAGGCCAAAATCTCCAATCTCCATCTCTGACACCTCTCCTCCTGTAGGTCCCAAATATGTCTATCCAAGAGGGGGTGAATTGAATTTTGAGCAAGTTTGAAACCTTGTTAAAAGTATTTTTCAAATTAAAACAAACAACAACATTTCTATATGTTCTTTTAAACACAAAACATAAAATTAATGCGAAAGCAAATCAAAACTAAAAATCCAATCCAAACACAATATAAACTAAATGCAAGATTAAGTGAAAGAGTTGAGGAAAGAGAAACCAAATCTGATTTATAGTGGTTCGGTCTTTCTTGACCTACGTCCACTCATCGAGCACCCCTCGAGAATTTCAATCAACTATCTCCTCACTTCCGAGAGAAGGAAAATCATTTACATTCCTTATTATTGCGGGCTCAACAAGAAAACTGTTACAACCTTTAGTTTTTTCAGGAAACAAAGTAGGAAACCTACACTCTCTTGTTTTTCCAAGGAAACAAAACTAGGAAAACCTCAAACCCTTGTTTTTCTAAGGCTTAATAAGAAAACATATCTAACCTTCAATTAAATACTTTGATTGTTACAAAATGTGTTCCCAAAACATAGATTCTATGGTCAATCCACCCTAAGAATAATAGCAAATGATAATAGCAAGAGTGGTATAAAATAGAGAATTAGAGAAATAAAGATAGCAAAATGTGTGCAAGGATTCTCTCTCCTCTTCTGATGTTGGAGACGTCTATTTAGAGCCTTTTTAAAGTTAGTGACCATTGGAATCAAGAATATAGTTATTGTGAAACAAATGAAAGTTCTGCTCAAATCTGACGTCATCAACATTTATGTGTGTAACACCAAGTTACGTGTGTAACTCTTGAAATCCTTAGAGTCTTATGTGTGTAGCCATCAAATTACGTGTTTAACTTTGAATCTCCTTTTCTTCAAGTATTCTCTGCCTCAACACTATGTGCTTAACTTTAGATTTACGTGCGTAATATGTGCCTTACTTGCTTAACTCCTTTACTTAAATGTGTAACACATTTCCAAGATTACACCTTGAATTCTTCTATGTCATCACGTCAAGAACATTCAAATTCAAATCTTGATGAGCATCATGACGGCTATCAAACATTATTAGCTTCTAATTTACGTGCTTAAGCTTCATGCTTACATGCGTAATTCCGTTTTTTAGGGTAGCACCTTTTTTTATCTTTATGTGCATAGCTCTGACATTAAGTGCATAATTTTCAGCTTTCCAAGATTTCATATTTATCTTCTTTTATGCACTTTACCAGTCCTTACGTGCTTAATTTTGACCAGACATAGTCAACTCATTTTTTTTCTCTTCCTTTTACGTGCGTAACTTTTCATCCAGCTGTCAAGACTCGCGTCATGTAGAAAAACACGTGTCAACATTCATTATGATTTCATCAATTACACGCTTAACACCATCATTATCTGCGTAATTCAGCCTTTGCGAGCTTAACTGATGCAATACACGCTTAATTCATATAATCCGACCCTTTGCATCAACTTTTCAACATCTTCCATATTCCAATTCACTTGGAGTGAGTTGAGAGATCAGATTCTGGCTTAGCAATCTCATTTAATTAAATGATCGTGAGCTCTCTAGAAGCAGCAATATAGTCTAGATTATAAATCTGAGGTTGTATCGTGGCTATTATGTTGTCCAAATCTCCATAAATAAATTTGTTCCACTCTTTTAATTATTTAGCCACAATCATTGTATCCCTATAATCAGCATAGATCTCACTCCAAGTAGCACGCAAAAAAAAAAAAGAGACTCAATTCTTCATGTTCATATTGAACTTTTTAGTGGATTATTAATTATCCCTTAAACTTATAAAAAGCGTATTTCTCAAAAAAATATTTGCTGACAAGAAAATTTTTAGAAAACAAAAAACCCCTTGAACGTATTTGTTGATATTTTAAGAAAACAAAAATCAGAAAATTGCCATATCAGCAGATAAGTACTTAAAAATATGTTTAAGTTTAAAGGATAATTAATTACTATGCCAAATTTTATTTTTCTGAAATTTCAATTTACAAAGAAAATATTTCTTTGCTAAATCTTTGAACATAGCCTAGTCATTACAAAATATTTAGGTAAGACATGCACACGACAAACAAATAAATATTAGAACACGTATAATAATTTGAAAAACGAAGAGTAGAGTTTGATAGGATAAATGAAGATATATATATATATATGGAAATTACCATATGCAAATCAAGAAAAGTTTGTTAACTGACCTTCGCGTCAGATTACTTCCTCCGGCGACAAATCTCACTCCTTTGAATTGCATCTACTCCGATCTCTCCACTTTCTTGAAACCGATCTCTCTTCATTCACCTTGGCTACCTCCTTGCCAGAGAGTTGTATAGTGCCGAAGTGACAAATCTTACAACCTTGCAATGTTGTGGCAAATTGGAGAGTCGTGGATGGTGGCACAGGAGTGGTGACGACGGCTAGGACTTGGAACCCTAGCTACTGCTCATTTGAAAATTAAGCATCGGTGCTGAATTTTGTAAAATAACAAGTTAGTATCTTAATTTTCTAGCTAGAAGTCCCTTAATTTTTGAACCGTCTATTTTATTGAAAATAATGCATAAAGTTCATAATTTTACTGAAATTATAAATTCAATCCTAAAAATGGTGAAAAGATGGTGGACTTTTTGTCCACCATATGTACACTGATTGTCCACCTAAAAATAAATAAAATATTTTTCTTAAATAAAACAAATTTACAGATAGTGGACACATAGTGGTCATTTTTGTTCACCATTTGCACACCTGTTGTTCACCTAAAAATTAATAAAATCATATTGTTAAATAAAATAAATGTATAGATAGTGGACAAATTGTGGATATTTTGTCGATCGTATGTACACATGTTGTCCACCTTGTACACTAAAATTTAACAAAATTTTAAATTTGAACATTTTAGCAAATAGTTTTTCTTTGTTAGCTTTTTTATAAATAGTTTCATGCTTGCACTTTTTCCTACTATTTTAATAAATTTTCTAATTTTAACAAACAATATTACACACTTAACATATTATTTTTAATGTATTTTACTTTTTTAAAATCATACTAGTTGCCATATGCTAATATATCCTATCTGCTTACATTGATATTGCTATTGTTAGTGTTTATTCCAAAAATATTGAAAAGAATATTGTAACTCTAAAAAGACCATATTTATTAATAGAATATGCATATTGTTGTTTGAGTATACGATAGTTCTACGAACAAGTATCAATTTCTTATACTTTTTTTTATATGCAACCAATTTACAAGTGACGAACTGAAATAGTTTCTATGCAAAATCAAGAAAACTTAGTTACTAATAATAGTTTCTATGCTAAATCAACGAAAAACACGTTTAGGAAAAATGTTAACAATTTCGTGCTCAATATTCAATAGGATAAAAAAAAAATTAAGGATTAGTTTAAGAAAACAAATGAACAAAATATACCATTGGATGTATTTCGATTAGGTATTTTAAGTAGATTTATTTGTTTTTTCTTTCAAAAATGATGTTTGTTTTCAAGGAAGATTAATATTGTGGTAATGAAGAATAGAAGCAACAGTTGGCGTAGCATAAATATCCTTCCACAATTGCCTCTTGTAGATCCGAAATGACAATCCAAGAGGAGTGAATTGGATTTCTAAACTTTTAAACTTGTTTTAAGAACAATTTTGCACTTAACAAATATTCAAGATAAACAAGAACCATGCAAGAGCCAATAATCTAATTCATACAAATGATAAACATAAAGAGATAAGGGACAGAGAAATCAAAACCAATGTTTATAGTGGTTCCACCCTCTTAGCCTACGTCCACTTTTCAAGCTTCCTCTTCTGATTTTGAATATTCTATATCTTCCTTCTTCGATGGGTGAAGGCAACTACTACAAACTCTTGCTTCAATGGGTGCAAGATTAAACCTCCTCACACTACAACCCTTGTTTTCAAAACAAACAAGAAAAATATTTCTCTCACAAATACAATGATAAAAATGATTAAGATAAGGTAAACTCGAACTAAACACTCAAGTTTCAAGAAATTTGCAATTCTAAATCACTCTTGAGATGTATATGAAAGATGTGAAAATGAGAACAAGAAGAAGCTTGATGACATTAAAAGATGATTGCAAGTGATTATCCTTATAGTCTCTTAAATGTTTTGGCGCTATTTATAGCTTACCAAGTCATTGTAGACGTTGAAGTATTGAATGTAGCCGTTATGAGACGAAACAACCTTGCATTTAAGGCTATAACACAAATGTTCACTCGAGTAAGCCATTTGTGTTACTCGAGTGAGTTGTTCTTCATTTACCTTGAACTTGATTTTGGGTACGTGTTTACTCAAGTAAGCTTTTTGTGTTACTCGAGTGATCCAAAATTTTGGGTACATGCTCACTCTAGTGTGTTGAATTCGTAGCTTTTGGATTGCTTGGTTACTTGAGTAAAAGGATGTGTTAGTCGAATGATGTTGCGCAAGGATAACTTGAGCGAATTCTTAAGCATTACTCGAGTGAGCGTGCTATGACCTTTGCCTCTGAATGACTTTGTTATTACTCGAGCAATTGGATGTTTTACTCGAGTGAGTTCACAATGACAGTACAATCATTGCTGGGGAAGAGAATTGAATGATGAAAGGTACTAAACATATATTTACCAAAATCTATGGAGATTTCTTTTTTAGCTGGGGGAAGAGAATTGAATCGTGAAAGGTACTAAACATAAACATATATTGGCTCTATCCCAACATTGGTACAATCATTGCTGGTTCAAACCAGATGATAGTGCAATCACTGCTTTGGACATTTTATTTGTGCATTAAATATCGGAAATCTACCCAGTTGTTACTGAAATTTATAGGTGGTCTACAACTAGTCATATTCACAGAGAAATAATGGAGATAGCTGCCAAAGCTCTTCAATAAGCACATCAATAAAGAAAACGCACATCCTTTCAAAAAAGAAAAGAAAAGAAAAGAAAAGAAAAGAAAAGGCACATCAATAAAGAAAAGGCACATCCTTTCAGAAAAGGACAACAAGAAAAAAAAGAAAAGAAAAGGCACATCCTTTCAAAAAAGAAAAACAAGAAGAAAAGAAAAGGCACATCAATTACGTTTTATTGGAGTTCTTGCCTCCGCTATCACAACTACTCGATAACATGCCAAATTAGCAATGTGACAAATTCAATGGCGTAACCTTGTACAAGTTAGGTGTCACCTCATAAAATAATTATCATTATTATTATTATTATTATTTTAAAGTATTTGATTTACAGTATTTTAGTTTAATATATTTGATATTAAAAATATTATGATTTCAAAAAATATGTCAGTCTCTTTATTTTTTGAATATATAATCTGTAAATTTGAAATATACTTTTTACTATCTATCATCCAAGTGGTAATTACGTGGAAATTTACAATATTTATTCTGTATGGACCACTTTTGCTTATTAAATATCACTTTTGCAATATTTTTTCTGCAAGCGCGTCACTTTTTATATTCATGGCGCGACTTTTCAAATCACACGACATCTTATTTATATGATGTTGATATGTTGTTGATTTTTTGTTGATATTTAGATATTTTTGATGTTTTTTTTTGTATTTGTAAATTTAAAGTGTAATACCCTGTCCATTTGTGACATAGCTTTTGTAGTATTCTGATCAGTTCCAATTTGTTTCGTTTGGATTGTGATCCTGATGATTGGTGTTTGAGGTATTGATCTAATGTTTGTGGACGTTTATCGATGATATTTTTGTAAGGTCGGATGTTGCTAAGTCTCAGGAATGATATGGAACGAGTTTGAAAGTAACAGACATCAAGTTTGAGGGTTGTGGTGCTGAAGACGTACCTTGCAAGTTTGTAAAACGTGTGTTACCTGGGTTTGGCCAAGTATGATCGACATACGTCATGGTTTGTGAGGCGTACATTAATCTTGTGCAAGACGTATGTTGTTCTTTGAAAGACGCACGTTGTGGTCTGGTTACACGAGATAGTAGCCACTGAAGCTAACCAAAGTATGTTGCTCCTTAAAGGCGTACGTTGTGTGAGCATGAGACGAACGTTGAGGTTAAGCAAGATGTATGTTGCCCGTGTAAATGTTGAAACGCACCGTTTCCATCTGCAGCGCTTTAAAACCCCCCAAAATGACGAGTTTTCTCCATTTTCCTCCTCTTTCACTCAAGACTCTCTTAAAATCACTCAAATCTCTCCCACATTGTTTCCTTTTTTATCCTAATCGACTTTTGAGGTAAGATTTCACTTCTTTGCTTGATTAATCCATCATTTTCTCATTGAATCTTTGGTTTTCTTTTTGGTTCGAAATTTGCTATGGTTTTTAATTTCTTGTTGATTCTTGATGGAAGAATGCTTGAGGATGCTAGCATAGGTTAGAGGGGACTTGACTGAACTTGATTCAAGCTTTAAATCAAAGGATTTGGTGAGTTTTTTATGGAACTAGGGTTTAGTAAAATTTTGATTGATTTTGGGCGATTCTGTTTTGATTCTGGTGAAGTGGATGTTATATTCATGTTTCGGAGGTCGATTATAGTCAATGTGGATGGTTTGGAACATCGGGTATCGATCGAATAAAAAATTAGTAATTTTGTAATTTTTGGAAAGTTTCTATCTAGTTTTGGAATTTTAGAAAGTTGTGGTCCAATCTGTAAATTTGGATAATTTTGGACAGCTCTGTAATTTTGGGAAACTTAGAGTCTCGATTTGTAATTTTAGAAAAAGTTGAGGACCAACTTGTAATTTTACAAGTTAAGGACTAATTTGGGAATTTTGTCTATTTTGAGGACTAGTTAGTAATTGTAGAATATTTTGAGGACTGATTGGTAAATTGCCAAGTCTCGGGGACTAAAACGTAATTTTACATTGATCGATGACCAAACTGTAATTTGATGTAGATTTAGGATTTTGGATTTAGAGTGATGGATTATCATTTAGATTGGATTTTCGTCGACTTTGAGAGTCCGCATTTGCATTTGCATATCATGCATATAATATTTCTACAATACTGCATTTCAAATTGTTTCTAATATATATATGTTTGATATATATTTGTTCAGCTTCGTATCCGGGTGAACAAGATTAGTCGGCCACCAGTGGTATGTGTTTGGGCCATTCAGCTTCAATTTCTAGGTGAGTAAAATGACAGCTTTAGACACATAGGTTGTGTCTTCTAAACTATATTATTTTTGATGTGTTCAGAACCTATTTCTGAAATTAGACTAATCTAAAGATTGGTTAATTTAATAACTGGATTATGTGTTTAATAATCAGCTTACTATTTTTGAATTGATATATACGTAGTATATATCCCTCACTATTTTTGATTTAAAGACAATGGAAAATCTACTCTGAGATTTATTATGTTGTTGTAATAAATGTTTTTGTTGCATTCTGAAATAAATAGTATGTTTTAATATTTATTATGGGTTCAACAATAAATCCTCTATTTTGGATTTTAAGATATTTCTTAAACATGTAGTTCTTTTTGGAATAAATATATTTTTGGAAAAATACTATGTTTAGTATTTTGCGATGTTCACTAATTAACGTAAGTTGAATGTTTAATTTATTGAATAAACAAGATGTATGTTCGACATGTTTCCTATTTGGATATTTTTAAATAAATATCTGTATATGTTTTCGATAAACTATTTAGATACGGGGACGCCTTTGTTACGAGAATAAATGTAACCTTTGGTATACCAACGTTATGATAAGCCCAACTACCAGGATTGCCGGTAGCCATGTGTTTTGATCCAACACATGATTTGATATCAAGTGTGGCAGAGTCCACAATCATCACTGTTATTGTTGTTGTTATTGTTATTGGTCCCCTATCACCGGTATTATGTTATTGTTACCGATATTATTGTAATAGTTTTTGAAATGGTTTTTGATCGCTATTATCTATATGGCAAGTGTATTGAAAAGTATTATGTTTTTGTTACCGATATTATTGCAATCATTTTTGAAATAATTTTTGATATAAATAGTGCATATGTATTTATACATAAATTTTTAGATATACCTTCTTGAAGTATTTTGAAAAATTCTCTCCATTTGTATTTTTGAAAAATATCATGGCCTATAATCAGTTTTGGGAAAACAAATATGAATTTTGATAAATGTTTTTGAAAGTGAGGTGTTTTGACTGTTTCATATTTGAAAAGTAAATATTTTATTTTAAAAAAAATATTTAACTAAGTTGTATAACTAATCGTTGTCTGCTTGTTTGTGAAGCATTTCGAAACAAATTTCGAAAAGTATTGTTCTATGTATAGCGTGCATACATATCTACACTTATATCTGCATGCGATGTTTTCGAATCGTTTTCAAAACAGTCTTTGTGAGGTACGTACCAGTCGATCTGGAGTGCCGTGTCCTCACTAGGTTTCTTACCCCCTTTGTTTTCTGTCTATGTAATTCATTACTGCAGATGATTTTGGTTTATTGCAACTTATCAGCATTCAATACCTGGTGAGACATTTGACAGTTGCAGTCAGGGCCTTTTTGTTCGGGCTCAGTTATTTACTTTTGTTACTAGCTTTAAACTAGTTTGCTTGTGGGTGTATGTATTGGAAACTCATTTGGTATTTAAACATGATTTGTTATTTATCAATTATATTGTTATTATTGTTTAAACTTATGTTTCAAACAATATATGGATTTATATTTTTTTTAAATATAGTGATTTCTGTATCGTTTTCAATATTATAGTTTTTGGCTATATTTTTAGGCTTGTGCGAGATAGGTCAGGCTTCCACAGACGGTATGCCTTGTACGCCGGTCATGGGCCGCTATAGGTCATAACAAAGGTGGTCTCAGAGTGTTAGGTTTCATATTGTCTGGGTCGGTTGTGGAGCTTAGGTATCTTTGATCGTGTCTGTTTGATTCGCCTCTAAATACTCTTCTGATTGTTACCATGGTTCTGTGGCAATGGTCAACATTTTGATTTTGCATATGCACTATGTTTGTCAGTTGCATTCATAGTTATGGATTCACGTGCAAAGTTATCAACTTGGGTTGTTGTTGATCATCTTGTAGCAAACTTGAGGGATTCACATAGTTATTGAGAGGTTGAGGCATCACCTCATTTTTTGCCTTCTCAATGTGTCTTGTAGGCAGATGTTTTTAGCGCATTTTGTAGTGGATCTAAGGGATTCGCATAGTCATTTGAACTCCTATTCATATTCCATTGATTCCTATTTGGTTTTGGTGTCACATTTTTGCTTGTGCACTAATCTTTATGAGATACTCCGAGTTGGTAGCACTCTTGTTAGAGGAGATTCGTTCGGTAAATTTGGTCAATGGTTCCTTATTCTCTGAGGAGGATATTTACGGATTTGTAATTTGAGAAGTAGTGATTCTCTAAACTGATTTGAGATTAGTATATATGCAATTGAGGTTGCATGAGATGATTGAGGTTACCTCAGCAAAATTTGTGATTTGTTATGTTCAGTGAACAAGGAGTTCATACTGGTATGGAATCGAATTGTTGTTGCATTCGACTTATTTGTATTTTGGAGAATTTGAGAAAACATGAGGAAACATCTGATTCGTTATTGGGCGGCAATAATTAATAGAGTTGATTGAGATTTGATATGTAGCGTGAACGAAGAATTCATGCTATGTGAGACCAAAATCATGGTACTTTCGGATTTTGATATTTTGGGAATTTGAGAAATAAGCAATTAATATTTGATATGTTATTGAGAATATTTTTGCCAGAAAGATCTGAGGGTCGATATCAGGAAATTAGATAGTACAATGAGACCATTAAGCGCGGAGGAGCTTAACGATGTTGCTAACTATGTTTTGTTGTGGA
>CAODLS011318663.1:0-11456 GCA_948243855.1 Flueggea neowawraea | reverse complement strand
TAGCTCCATCACGCCTGGAACGACGAGATGAGCTGACACGGGTACTAAAGCCAACGCGCCTAGCATACGAATTGTAGAAAGCCTTGGCAGCTTCTTCCGATTCAAATTCCATGCCCTCATAAGGCTCAAGGTCCAAAAGATAACCCTCAGGCAGGTAAATTTCTCCACTGCCACCAGGAAGACAGGTTCCGGTGGCCAAAGTAGGAGAAGGAGGAGGAGAAGAGGTGTCGCCCATGTCTTCATCTTCAATTGGATTCTCAATGTCCACGGCATCCTCATCCCCTCCTCCTCCTCCTAAACCTATGTCAAATTCAAGCACTTCGCTTTCCATCCAATCCCCCAATTATTATATTCAATGATAAAGAGAAACAGAAGTAACTATCTCAATTCGTCTATGCAACTCAATGTAACAAACTGCAATGTATAAGTGAAGAACACAAAATAGAGAAAGAAGATGGAACTTAAAGGAAAGAACTGACCCTCTTTATTACACATGTAAGCGCAAAACCAGTTCCTCTGTCTCGGCGTATCTTGTCTGTTCTGGTTCTTATTGTTGTTGACGATGATTAATCCAATGAAAATGGAGAACGAGAAGAACAAAGAGTGTAACTTTTTTTGCTGGCAAGGCAAATGAGATGGCGCCAACAACAAATACAGTGAGAGAGAGGAAGAGAGGATAAAAAATTCTAGAGTTTGTGGAGAGGAAAATTGGCGTAAAAGATGGAATCTTTATGTGGTTTTTGGAGCGTCAAAAGAGATTGAATTGGGGAGGAGAGTGGAAATGAGGAGTGGGAGGAGAAACAGGAAATACTCCCGAAGGGGAGAGGGCCCCTTTTGTGTTTGAGCGGAGTTGAACTCAGTTTGGTGGTGTTGTTCTTCTATTCACAACTTCAATCCCTTCTATGTCTCGCACTTTGACTGTCACCTTTCTCCACCGTTGGATTATATGACTTTTCTTCTACGAGATCTTTTTTTTGGCCTTTTTTGAAATGTGAGATTTTATTAATTTTGTTGGTGAACAAATTATAATTATTTATTAGTCTCTAAAATAAGACCTCAGAGTGACGAACTACAATGTGAGTAGATCTTTTTTTTCTAAATTGTTCCTTTATCTTATAAAAATAAGTTAAATTTTATTTTAATATATCTCAAATTATAAATAATAATTATATTAATTATACAATATTAATTATAATATATATAAATTTATGGATATAGATAAAAAAATTTAGACATTTTTATCTCTCTTTTTTATTCACAAATACTTATAAGTTCTTTTAATAATTATCTTAAATAGATTTAAAAATAAATTAGTATTAAAAAAGTTGTTGTAGAGTTAGAGATATCCACAACTTTCCATATAGGTAATTTGTAATTATTTAGACAAAAAAATTAATCTTAATCTGTTCCAAAAAGTATAATTTGTAATTATCTCAAAAAAAATTTAAATTTTATCTATTTTAAAAAATATGTATCGTATTTTTAAATTTATTCTTTATCACAAAAGTATAAAATTTAATATTATTATCGGATCATCATCTTCCTAGCACGAAATTTTAGATCATCATCATCCTCCTAGCACGAAATTTTACTCTTTCTTGTAATATTGTTATCGAATTGGCACATGCAATTTTTTATGAACATGCAACATGGTAATATCGTTATATTTAACGTATTAAAAAATATATTCGACTTATTAAAAAAAGTATATTTTAATTTTTTTATTACATAATTTTATTTTTTTTTCTAATTTTATGCAATGAATATTGATTGCCAAAATTCAAAGACATATATTTATATTACAAATAATTAAATTATAAATAAACAACTTCAATAACATACAACGCATGTACACAAATGGCTAGTTATACTTAAATGTATAATAAATTATATTATTAATCACTCATTAGATTGTTATAAGGATATTTTTAAGAATCTTTATTAAAATTAATAAATCTAACTAATTTTTTTTAATATTTGTGAAAAACTATTGTGGCCTATTTTTATAGAACAGAGAGAGTAACATGTTTTAATTATTTAAATAATTAATTTTCTGAAATTAAATAACAATATGAAGTTGGTGAGCTAAAACTTAGGACCGAGTGATTGAATTAGTATATCCATGATTCAGTTGGTAGTGTAGAAAACAAACAAAATATTGTTTTGCACTTACAATTTATAGTATCTATTTGGTGTTGTGATTTGAAAAAATATTGTTAGCAAACTATAATTAAGAAATAATGTTGAATAAAAATGCTTTTTATAAATATAAAAAACTGTTTGATAAAAAACTTGAGAAAAAACAACAGCTCTCCTTGTCTTGTAGGAATTAGGGTGAACAAAAAATGACCAAACCAACCTAATCGAACCATTTTAAACTGTACCGATGATGAAATCGAAGCCAATTAGGTTAATGTAGATGAAAAATTGCAAAAACCAAAATGTTTGGTTCAATTCGGTTGCATTTTTATCTATTCAAAAATCGAACCGAACTGAACCAAACCAAACTTAACTTTTTTTATACCACTATGTTGGTTTGTACATATACATCTGTTCAAAACCTACACAAAACCAACCAAACCAACCAAACAATTTATCAACTTTGGTTTTACTTATATTTTAAAGCAATTAAATCGACTGAACCGAACCGAACCAAAATCGACCGAACTGAACTGAACCGAAAATTAAACTAGCAGTTTGACTACAGATGACCAGAGAGTAAAACCGAACTGTTCGATTTAGTTGGCGGTTTAGTTTTTTATTTGGGGAAAATTTAACATCTATACTAAATTAAAATTCAAATTTTTGATAAATGTCACCCAAGTTTTCAAATATAAAAAATATCACATAAAACAAACTGAATTTGACAAATGCCATTTTCGAGAAAAATCATGATATTTTTTAGAAAAATTAATTTTTTCGTGAAATGATAAATTTCAAGGGAGAAAAAAATATGATATTTCAGAATGTCTCCAAATGCCAATTTTTTTATATAAAATTTGATTTATTAAATTTTTGATATAATAATTTTAGATAAAATGTCTCTAAATTACAATTTTTAATATAACTTTTTATGGTCTCCAAAATCTATCCAAATTTATTCACAAATCTGAAAGAGTCTACAAAATTCTGAATTTATAAAACCAGATTAAACTTAATTATTTATTTTTTACAAATTTAATTCTATTTTATTTGATAATATTTAATTAGGTCTCCAAATTTAATTACGATGGTTTACACGGGTCTCCAAATGTCTCCGCAGGTCTTCAAATGTCTCCACACATCTCTAAAAGTGATCACCCTACACAAAATCTCTGAAAATCTTCGCACTTCTCTAAATGTAATCACCATTACACAAAATCAAATCAAACTCAACGAAAACCAACCCAAATCAACAAAACCAAACTACACAAGTAAACCATTAAGTCTCACAAAAGTATTAATGAACAAATAATAAAAAAGACTTTCATGGAAAAAAATAAAACATAGGGCACTTTCGTAATTTTACACAACCAAACAAATGGCAGCAACTAGGGTTTCAACCCTAGTTGCCGCCTCCTGATCTCTTCACCGTTGCAGCCACGTCATTCGCAAAAAAGAAGTGTGACATGGAGGAGATCGGACGACGTGAGACAGAGACAAAGAGAGCATCGCATAGGAAGAAGCACAAAGACGCGATGTAGAGAGAGAAGTTAGAGCAGAGATCCAGTCGAGCACAATGAAGATCCAAAGCGAGGGTGGGGAGATCGAAGTTGAGGAACACCGAGATCGAAACATAGAGAGAAAAGAGTCGACAAAGAAAAAAAAGACTTGTCGCACTAGAAAGAGAGGAACGACAGAGGAGGAGGATGGGAGGGCATTGGACAAGAGAGCTAGGGTTTGGGGAGAGTGAGAGGGAAGCGAGAACTGAGGGAGAGGCCAAAAGATAGGAGAGCTGATAGAGGAGGAGCGGCGTAGTAAGGCAATTGACAGAGCGGTTAGGTTTTGTAAGGAAGCGGCTATGATTTGTGAATACCAGGAGAAAGAGAGGAGAGAAACGAGGTGTGAGAGAGGGGAGAGGAGAGAGAAATGGATGAGAGACAAACAAATTGATAAAATGAGATGAAAAATGAGATTTTTATTTGATTGGATATGACATTTTAAAGAACTAAAATTTAAAAATGGCATATAACTAAGTTAAACTTAAATATGTATTATTCTATTAATTATCAAATTAATTTTTTTTATCAAAATCTGAATTTTATTTGTGACATGTGACAAAATTAACTCTTTTATTTATTGTTGTTGACACACAATATTTGGGTTTGTGCTAAAATGATTTGAGACCAAAAAAGAGATAAATTGATGAGTTTGGTGATTCTGAAGCCCAAAACAAGAGAGACCCCAATAGTATGGTTTTTGCATTGGGTTAATTTTGCGAATATAATAATTAAAATACATAATTTGACAAATAACATCACATATTTTTAAATATTGTAAATAAAAACTCACTCAAATTTTTTTTGGCAAATGCTACATTTTTTAAACTGAACGTCAGAAATCTCAGATTCAACCAGATAAAACCTAATTAGTTATCAAGTTTGTAAAATAACGACTTTGTACATTTATAAACACATTTGGACACCTTCATAGACTTAAATTTTAGGTTGTGTATATCTTTGTACACATATACTTTTTTTACACCAAATTGATAACCATTAAGTAAATTAAATTTTATAAAAATTGTGTAAACCGACAAAAAACGACGTATACTTATATACACTAATAAATCAGCTTAATTTAAACCGTTAACTGAAAATCTATTAAATTAAATTTCTTATAAAAAAATTGTGAGCCCCTTTTGAACACTTGTGTATACCATTGTGGGCATTCTGAAAAATCAAATATTTTTTTGCTGAAAATCATTTTTTCATGAAAAAAATCAATTTATCGGGAAAATATCGAGATTTCTCACAAAAATAGCATTTTTAAGTTTTTTTTTGTATTTTTTATACTTAAAGACTTGGATGGCATTTGTTAAATTCAACATATTTTTCTAATAAAAGTGTGATTTCCGCATTATTCTTGGTGGAAAGAGAGTTAGAGATGGATCGGCAACAGAGAATCACATTTTAGAAAACTAGTTATTTTTTACACGAGCGTTGCACGTTATATTTAATATAAAATTAAATCGTATTTTAAATAAACATAATTATAACATATAAGTATATTTTACACTTATAAAATACATAAATAGAAAATCGAAATACTGCTTATAAAATTCTTTAAGTCAAACTTAATTTAACAGCCAAATGTTTTTCTTTTATTATAGGTTTTAATTATCTTAATTTAAAATTTGTAGATTTAGTTCAACACTAAATTAAGAAAAAAAAAACAAAAATAACGTAGTTGACTGAATACTGTAAACCATAAGAAGAAAAATGTAGTTTATATATTTGTTATATTTTGCAATCAACCCTTAAAGCCATTTTAAAGTTGAAGTTACAAAAAAGAAACTATAAAAACATAAACAAAACCAAAAGAGCAAATTTATTACCGAAAATAACTTCAAATTCTAAAACTAGGTGATGCATGTTAGCAGTAAAGCCAAGGAAGGGTCTTGTCTTTGATCGAGAAAGGCAGGGTCTTCTACTAACGAAAAATGTCGCAACTCTGCCAAAATATGTGTTGATGTAATTCTTAACACCACTAGTATTACGTTGGTCATGCAACAACATACAAAATAAAACCCATAATCATAAGAAGTATATATAGAACTGCTAAGAACAATTGTGAATGTCCAATATAAGGAAGTTAGAAAAATTGGAGAGGTAATTTTGTAAATTGTAATGTCGATTTCTTTTTATCGGTGTCGCCACAGTTCTTCACATTGGTTAATTTGGGGTAGAAGTTGTTCAAGCAGATTCCACACACTTGAAAAGTAGAAAGTCACTATTGCCTCATTCTATTTTTCGGTTGCTCGAGCCATATTGATTAAATATTCTACAAGATCGTAAAAGAATGATTCTCAAATTATTTACCAAATTAAATTACTTGAACAAATAAATTAGGAAGCTTACATGGAAAACTTCAATACAAGATGACTTACAATCAGTTTCAGAAAGCACTATATTCTAAATTTCTGCATCATGAGGGCAACGCTTGAGTACGGAAGAGTCTATTACCTTCCCGAGAGTTGCACAACAAAAAAACAAATCAGGATGAGATAGATCAAATTTCTTTTAATTTTGTACTCCAAGCAAAATCAATACTATGTAAAGAAAATTTAAATATAATGATATATTTGAACATCAAAAGAGATACAAGTATTTATTTTGGAATGAGGAGGCTTTCTTTCCTTTAATTGACAGCTGAAACTTCCATTGGAACCTATACAAAAGAATAGAAAATATTGATCACTCTTTCATCATTAATTCATTATCTATTGAAGAACTTCATAAATGTTATCCTAATTTTTTCCAAGAATTTTGAGATTGAGTTGGTGACAACTTACATATACTTTCAAATTTGGCAATGAACCCCATTCCCTTGATATTGAAATTGAGCCACTAAGATAGTTGTAAGCAAAATCACTACAAATCCATAAAACATGTTGCAATGAATAGCATGGAAAAAAAATGGTTGGGAAGCATAGTATACTATCCTTCAACCATTCTGGCGTATTTTGTTATTAAAAATGGTTGGTTTTTTTGTTACAAGACTGTATCAAATAAAATTATTCAAATATTTGTTGAAGATAATGTTGTTAAGTTCATTAAAAATCTTTTGGAATTATCTATCTTTTTAACAAATTTGATCATGATAACTCAAATTGAAATAAGATAAAATTTTTAATTAGTTATCCAATAATTATAGTAATTTACAATTAAAAAGAGGGATAAAAGTATTTAAATTTTTTTTCATCGTAACCTGACATTTATAAATGTTATGATATGATGACTTAGGGAAATGACACGGTATCCCAGGTAAAACACCTCATGTTTGCATACTAAAACTACAGTTATAAAACTGAAAATGCTAGATTTGAAAAAAAAAATTATGTAAATGCTAGATATTTTGTTAAAATTTTTCCTTAGTCATTTTGTCTCTCTTCGATCCCTCCCCTCCCCTCTCTCTCCCTCTCTTTCTGTTCGGCGTTTTTCTCCACCACTGCTCTCTTTCTTTCTTCCTTGCTTCTTCCACTAGTGCTCTCTCTCTCTCTCTCTCTCTTCATCATCGTTCCAAGTTAGTGGCTGTTGCGATCTTGTTGGAGGCGGTGGCTCGTCGCTCTCTCCGTCGCCATTTAGTTCCAGTTGGAGAGGTTTGTGAGGTCCGCTTGTCCCGCGTCGGAGAACGTCATCTCCATTCGCTGGATTGCTCCAAAATGCGATTCAAATCGTGGACTGACGGTAGAGAACAATGAGCCCGATGAAGGACGAAGATGGTTATGGTTGCGGTTTGGTGTGGACTTAACCCTAGCTATTTGATATATTAAAATTAATTATTTAGTCCCTTAAATCACAAAATTATAAAATAGTCCCCAAAATAGAAGGTATTCAATTTCAGCATGTGTTAATGATTCTTTGAAATCTTTGATGCTGTACAGGATTACCCATTTTCTATCTTTACCTCTGAGCTAGATGATCACTTTGTCGACGATATATAATCGCATGTATGTTTACTCCTGGATGAATGACACATCCTTGTGTACTTTAAAGATGATCATGTTTTGTTGAAAATGGTGGAGTTCCACTTGTATTGCGTTTCTCAGACTGTCAATGTTGGTATGTCTTTTTTCATGCTCTTAAAAATGAAACGAAGTGGAGAGTAATGCATGCTTCTCTTTTGGAAGATTTGAATCTTTCATTCCTTACTATAATTATAAAAAAGAATTGAAAAATTTATAGGGTAAGCCATGCATAGTTTCTTTTTCTTGGTTTGGATTCTGTGAAGGCTTTTGTATTCCTCTTGAGAATTGAGTTGGAATATTCAATGTTTATGTCTGCTAGTGTCGGACAATTCTTTCATACAATTTGTATCTATACTGTGATAATAGTGCTTTGAGATAAAAATTAAGAATCTTTATATAGTTTATTGATATGTCATATTATGTATATATACAACCCATAAGCAAGAAAGTGATAATTGACATTTTTCGTATGATTCCTTGACCAACAAAACAGAGCTTTGACAAAAATAATCGAAGGTGGCACTGATCATTTTACATAGACTGAATTGCGTTCTTATTTGTTTAAGATGGGGGAAATGAAACTTGTTATCCTACATGTTTAGCAAATTACATGACTTGTTGTCCTCCTCAAGCTGCAAAACATGTCTTATTATTCAACCTACTGTTGAAAGAAGGTTTTTTTTTGCTAAATTAATTAAAAAAATATGAATTTTGATCAAATTAACAAATATGTTACGAACTTTGAGTTTTGAAATAATTGTATCATCACTAAAATTTCTGTTAATTTTTTTATCGATGGCTGATGTGGCAAGAACACTAATTAAAAATAGGCTCGGCAAAGCTGATTGAATTGCTAAACATGTCAGAAAAAAATGAAATATGGTCCAATGAAAAAAACGCCACCGTCTTTTCAAAATAAAATTGCCAAACCTGTATTTTTTTGGTTTTAAAATCTGTAACTTTTTCCTCATTTGAACAAAAAATTCCTTTAATAAATTTGAAAGAAAAAATAAGAGAAAATCCTTTCTCATTTCAACAAACCACCGCCTGCTCTGGTTCTCCACCATGACCACCGTCACAAACATTTGTCATTGGCAAGCTCTTTTCCGTCTTCCCGACCACCACCAATCAAAACCCACAAACATCCACCCGTTGCCATCAACACCCACTAAACCCCAAACCACCATGTCAATTCTCTCAAATCGACCACCGACCTCTAAAAACCATCGAACTCACCTGCCTGTCAAACCACTTTCTCTGTCCAAATTAATCTCACATCTATCTCATAATTCTCTCTCTCAAATCAATCTTAACACATCTATCTAAACGCACCATTTCAGTTCTCAGATCTTCGATGTCACAGAAAGAGAGAGACGAGGTGCAAGGGCGGTAGAAATTGTGGGAGTGAGACTTGGGGTTTTGTGGCTTTGAGTTTATGTATTGGTGGAAAGGGAGAGTGACAGGGATAAAGGGGGAAGGAAGAGAGAGAGAGAATGAAGAAAATTGCAGTGATGGGGCTAATGTGGCCAGTGGGATGGAGGATGGTTGGAATTGATCTCTTAATTGATTGTATTTTTTCGGAATGATAAAGAAGATATGAGGTTTAAATCATGAATGTTTAATAATCCTAATCCATAGCATTTGTTCGAACGAATATGAAATCGGTAACTTTTGCTAGTGATGGGACATGGGTAAAACCCAAATAATGTACTTAACACTCCACTGTAATGTAAATGTTACAGTCACTATCAAGGACGGACGTTATAAAAATGTTAATGTGCATTAAACACTCTATAAATAGTAGTCAAGAGAACTTATTGAGGTTTACTCTATTTTTCACACATGTTGTTACTTTGTTGAATTATATATTGACTTGAACTTTAGAGACTCTTCCGAAGATAATCTCGATCTCATTGTATTTTGTATTTTTATAGTTCGAAGTAACGTTCACAATTCCTGAGTATTCAAGTATTTATCATTATTGTTGTGCATTTTGCACTGCAACAACAGTTAGAATGGAAAAAAAAAGGTCTAAAACATTTAGCTTTGAGTGTTTTTAAAATCTGAATATTTTTAAATTCTAAAACATTTTTAATCAGAGTTAAACATTTTTAAAACATTCGGTAACTTCATTTTTTTCTGACATGTTTAACAATCCAATCAATTTTCTGGAGCCCATTTTTTTATGAGTGTTCTTGCTACATCAGCACTATATTCCGTTTCAAAAGCCATTGGATTGCCATGTCAGCCACTAAATGAAAAAATTAACTGAAGCTTAACGGGTAACATAATTATTTTGAGATTCAAAATCCGTGTCTTTTTTATACAAAAATAAAAATTCATGACATATTTGTTAATTTGATGAAAATTCATGTTTTTGTAATTAATGTAGCCTTTTTTGTTATCGCATGTTAAATAAGGTATTTGATACTGGCTTTTTTGTTGCATGCATGGATGCATATATATTATTAGGAAGGGATATGGTCTATGGCCATGCTCTGCTGCAGTGGCTACGGATGATTATTAAGTTTGATATACCTAGACTGGATCCAGACCACTAGATAGGCTTTGGAAGTGATCATGCAAAATTCTTGTCTCCTACTTCCACAACCTCACCTCCTCATGCATTGTTAAATTGGATTCTCATTTAGACGGTTGGTTCAATCTTCAATTTGGCATCACTGACACCGGCCCTGGCATTAGTATGCATGTCATGTCCCTTTTTAATTCTTTCAGTCATTTTTAGTTTTATTTGGTTTCTAGGTTTTTATTGGTTTCTCAAGAAAGTGCTTCAAGATTAATGCCTTGATTGATTCTCCATTTTTTTCTGAATTATTCTTTTTTCGCCGTTGTGCTTCAATCTTATGAATTTCCAATTCTTATCATAATATTTGATTGTGTTGAATCAAGTTTTTGATTAACGTAAAAACTCCTAAATTTTGATAATTTAACAAAACAATTGAAACAGTTAAGCTAAGTATGTTTCTCAACTCTCTAAGAACATTAAAGAATGGTCCACTTACTCTACACCAAGACCTATGCACATTGATCAGAGATAGAGGTGCATCGAGAATTCAGAGATGGACGCTATGCACACAAGAGCTCATGCAATACGCGTAGAACAGGTGCTATGCAATTAGAAGCCAAATGCAACGCACATAGATGTTGTGATTCAGTCAAGAAGAAAAAAACCCAGTATCCTATTGTGCGCATAGGAAGAAGTGTAGTGCGCGTAGACGTGGTACAATCAAAAAACAGAATGGATCAGTATACTGCAATGTGAGTTGACATAGACCTGAGCACGTAGTAACTAGAAGATGCATACTGGTTTAAATACCACTTGGTACAATCAGAAAATCAGAAAAATTCACAAAGTCAAGTTGCGGCATGCTCTATCCCAGTTGTGTGCGCTTCAAAGGATCATGCCACACACACATAACAGACTTCAAAGCACGAAGACGAGGAAAATATATACCTGACTGAAAAATGCCAAAATCTGTTACAGGCTGTCAGAATACCAAAATATTCTCTGACATGAATTCAGAAAACATCAAAACAGTGAGTCACGAAAAGAGAATAAAAATGCAAAGGCATCACAACAAAAGTGAGTTGTACTACCTGACAAATGACAGATGCTCCTCGTTATTTGAAATTTTGAATATCCTCTGACACAGTCACGAGGAAAATCAAAGACAAAACCATTGAAGACTTGACTACGTACGCAACACTGAGTACAACGCACACAACATTCAAGCTCTACGTACACAGTTAAAAATACTATACACAT
>CAODLS011318505.1:0-10022 GCA_948243855.1 Flueggea neowawraea | reverse complement strand
ACTTGTCTCAACCATCAGAGCACTTTCTCATCTACTTCTCTGTGATTTTCTTGGTTTCTTCTTGCTTCTACAATGGATCTTGAGGTAAGAATCTTCCATTAATCTCTTCTTTTCTTTGATTTGCGTTGCATTTTGGGCATTCTAGGGTTCTGATCGAACTTGGATTTTGGTTTGGATCTTTCCATTTCTGATGGAATACGAGTTAAAGAGAGTTAGATTATGGTTGTTTTGGACCAGTAGCTTGAAAATCAAGCATCGGTTTCATGGGATTTGGTGTTTGAACCAAATGGGTTTGTCTACAACTAGGGTTACGAGTTTTCCTAAATTTCTTGTCAAATCTGGTGTTGTTTCTGATGTATCTTAATAGATATGAGTTAGAACTTCATAGATTTGAGTTGGGTCAAGAGATTTGACCAGTTATTCGGTATGAATCTTGGAAGTCTGAGATTCATAGTTAAGATTTAGAAAGATTTGACTTTGTTTGTGGGTTCGGAGGACGAATCCATGTTTAAGAGATTGATTTGAGTTAATGAGATATGCTTGGTTCCGTTGGGGATCGAATGGAGCATGATCTTGGCTTGGAAGTGATGGATTCACTTTCGTTTGTATAGACGACTTTGAGAGTTTGCATTTACATTTCATATAATGCATTTGGGTATTTGTCACAGTACCGCATTGTGCAATTTCTTATCCTTACTAGCGAGAGCAGCCACCGACGAGTGGTACTTGACTGGTGTTTTGGTTTGGATTACCAGGTAAGTGAGTAGCAGCTTCAGACACATTGGCTGTGTCTCGAACTCTATTTACTTGTTTTTGATGTGTTGGATATATGTATCTGAAAATGACTAATCTAAAGGATTGGTTGAGATAAAAATGGTTATTTGTGAAATAATCGAATCTGGATTTGAAATGGTATATATGTATTATATATCGACGATATGATTTAAAGTGTTGGATTGCATGATATGATTTTGTACTATACGATAGTACGTTTTGGTTTTCGATGTAGGGACACCTGTGCTGCTAGGTATGTAGCATTTGGTATACCAATGACTGATAAAACCTAGCTACTGGGGTTGTCGGTAGCCATGTTGCCCCGATCAGGCACATGATCTGTTATGGTGGAGGCGAGTCCCCATCGCTATGGCTGATCCATAGATTCATGATAGATGGCAGGGTCCATATCACGTCTGTTTAGTCCCTTATCGCATGTATATGTTTTGACATGAAAATAACGATTTAAAATCTTAAATGATTTTAATACGCCTTTGTGCATGTTGTTTGCTGTGATTGAAAATGGTTTCGAAATGGATTTTAGAAAGGCTATTATTGTATAGCGTGTGTATTTATATATACTATTGAATACTTCTTGTGGGGTGTTGGGATTGGGGTTGTATGTATACTCTGATATATTTGTTGTATTTGATTTCATCAGAGTATATGGTTTGTATACATTTGGTTTATATTTATATATATTGAGTTATATATAAATTGTTTTAATTATAAAAATATTTTCCAATAAATGTTTTGGAAATTAAATGATGGGTAAAATTCTAAATCTCTGGAAGGCTTGTGTGGGATGGGTCGGGCTTCCATAGAATGGGTCGTGACATATACATACGTATATATTAGTTTCCAAAACAAAGTTTGAATATCCATTCACCAAAATCAAATTATTAACTTAACCAATTCTTAGATTAGTCCAATTTCAGAATATTTGTGGAACACATAAAAAACAAATATAAATTTTGAGACACAGTCTATGTGTCTGAAGCTGTCATCCACTCACCTGGATGCTGTGTTTCTAAACTCCAAATCACTAACCACTGATCGATGGCTGGTCATCTCAGGAACTGAACTGAGCTGAAAAAAATATTTACAAGCACATCAAATACATTGACTGTGGCAATACAAATTATGCATGAAATGCAAATGCAAACTCAAACATCAACGACATCAGAAATTCTATTCAAATCGAAAGTCTATCGCTCATCAACATTCAGACTTCGATGTACTAGGACAATCAAATCTCCAAACATGTTCAAATTTAACTAATCAATACCCATGCTATTTCTATTATCAAATCAAACCTCAAAATATTCATAAACTATATTTTTAACCTCAAACTTGCAAAATATCAAGTTTCATCTCTATGGAAAAATCAGCCCAAAAATGCATTTCTCTATTCAACCGATAGAAATTAATTTCAAACACCTAAACTGATCAAACTCAACCTCAGAAACTCAAATCCATGGTTGGTTTCTTAAAAAAACCTCAAAATCATCAAAAATCTAGACAAACCCGAATCAAACCCTAGCTTATTCAGAGCAACCTCAAATCTTTTGATTCCAGGTTTAATCTAGGTTTCTCTAACCTCAAACAACCATTATCTAACATCCAATCCAACAAAAACATCAAATCCAAACCCTAGATGCAAATTTGGCCAAAAAAGAGATTCTGAGATTAATGCGTGTAAATGTTGAAATAAGAGAAAAAGAAGAAAGATCTTACCTCAGACAATCATCATCTAGCAACCCCTAGCATCCATCTCATCAAAATCACCAAGAATCAAAACCCTAAACCAAAACGGACCAAAACGTGATTAAGAAATCAGAGGAATGAAACAGACGAAATGAAGAGGCTAGAAGCTTGATCTTACCTTCGGAGATGTTTAAAAACATTGGAAAAGCAAAGACTAAGAGAGAGAATTGGTCTGAGAGTGGGAGAGAGTGAAAAATGAGGAATGACGAATGAAAGTCGAGTGAGGGGTATTTATAAACCCATCCCGCCAAAACACAATGCTTCACTCATTTTTCAGCATTTCTGGGCTCATCAACTTGCGTAGTACATCATCTACGTACGTAGAAGATGTTCAACATGCATAGACCTTCACACAGCGCACGTAGACAGTGCTCAACAACTCTCGGCTTAAACCCAAGTCGATTTCTACGTGCACAGACTCCTTCAACAATGCACTTAGACGATCTGAAATCCCCATGGCTTATTCCCAGACGAAGAACAACGTGCACACTATGTGTGCAAGGCACGTAGACGGCTCAAGTTGCTCATGGTTCAAGTCCCAGCAATGAACAACGTGTGCAGAACCACTCCAACACACACAGACGGTCTTAGGCACATTCATGTCCCATCTTAATGATGACCTAACCGCACATAAACCCCTTTCAACGCACACAGACTACACAGCCCACAAACCCATCTGAACCACGCTTAACGTGCGTAGTTTCCACTGTTGTGCACGTAGTTGGCTTCCAGCAAGCTTTACACACACAAAGTCACACCTCAAACATGTTTCCAACTTAAAATCATAAATCCCATCATTGTTGGGACCTAACAATCACCCAACTTGCATAGATAACATCCTTAAAATTTTTCAAACACCAAACATCACCTCAAACTTTCGAGGGTTAAATTTCCAAATGAACAAAGATCATTATCAATTGAATAATGTTCCACCAGAGACCTTGTCAGAGTTGGTCAGAACGCTATAAAGGATTGATCAGAATGGGAGGGTTATTACGGCGTTCCTCTAATTAATTGACTCAAGATATGAGAGTTCTTTTGTGTCATTTTATTTGTCCCAATCAGGAATCGAATTTACGACCCATAGCATTAAAATTTACACCGATGTGAATAAGTTTTAAATACACTGGTTTGAAGATATAAGAGTTGAACTAAAAAAATTATTTTTCTTAAAAGTAAAAACACTTTATCTTTAGTGAAAGTTTTTTTTATAAGTATCTTCTGAAAGTTTTTTTTTTATCTTCTGTGAAAGATGTCATTTAATATAAGAGAAGTGTGATGTGCACTCTGTTTTATAAACTTTCTATGCACTCTTCAATTTGAATACTTTCTATGCATTCTTCAATTTGAATATGATACATCAAAAGGAAAGTTAATATTATTAAATATATTAAGATTATAAAGGACACATGTTAGAGCATTTCTAATACTTCCTTTAAATTGACATGTTTCTTTATAATAAAGAATAATCCCCCAATTTTATCTCTAATACATTCTTTATTTCATTGTTCATATCTAAAAGTGAAATAAAAAGTGAGTTTGACTATCTATATCTAAATAGTCCAAAGTTACTCTTTATCTTATTTGTCAATAGTGAAATATACTCTTTTTCATGTATTTTATTCTTTTCTACTGCTCACAAAAAAAAAAAGAAAGAAGGGAAAATTTTTTAATTATGTGTTATAGAAGTTAACAAAATAAAGAGCTGAACAAAGAAGAGTGTTGGAAAAGAAATATATTTTAAATCTTTACAATTAATTATGCTCTCTATTTTCATTAAAAATACCCTCTAAAAGTAACAGCATCGTTGAAGATACTCCTACATTTTAATGTGAACAATCTCCAATTTCAGTCTATATTGATGAAGCATTTGATTGAGTCATTCAGTAAATACATGTTCCAAGCATTCTTGAGACAAAGTGCAAACATCCTAAAGTGAAGCCATAAAAGGTAGGACGAAGTCTATGACGGTCCTTGAAATTTAATGTATTCTCTATTTCGGTCAACAAATTTCAAAATTAGCTGCTTTGATCCGTTGCTTCTAAGTTTGTTGGTCAAATATAATGGAAATATGATGTGGCACATGTATATTTTTGTGTTATTAAATTCTTAAAATTGGTAGGTCTATGTGCCACGTTATATTTCTATTATATTTGACTAACGAAGTTAGGTGCGAGTGACCAGAACATCTAATTTTCAAACTTATGGACCAGAATAAAAAATACACCAAACCTCAAGGGTCGCCGTAGATTTTGCCCTAAAAGGTAATACTCAAAGAAGTTTATTCAACAATTGCTTCTAGTTTATTAGTATATGAGACAATTTCAACCCTAAGAGATCAAGATTTTAAATTCCGATAAGAAAAAATAAAAAAATAAAAAAAAATTGTTTAAGAGAATTTTTAAAACTCTCTTTAAATTCTATCAAAAATTTTTATTATAGTTCTTCATATAAATAAAATGTAATAGATTATTCTTTTTGTAGAGTTTCAATTTCATTTTCAATGTAATTTCTTTTTGCTTAATTATCTAGTCATCTTTATCAATGCACGATGAGGTAATACTTCATAGGTGCGGGGGTCTAACTCCAGTTTATTGAATTTGCTTACTAGTTTAATAGTTCTTTTGATATTAAACTATCTAAATAGTTCTTTTAAAATTAAAACATATATTCAATTCTATTATTAAATTTGTATTTAAATTTATTATATAGTTTATTTACAAAGTCTAAACATGAAGAGCTTTATGCTTGACTTGTTCACAAATCAAACTTCAAAATTAGTTCAAACTCAACTCTTTTAGTCGAGTTGAGCATAAACACGCTTTTATTGAATCGAAAACCAAAATGTTGGAGCCGTTTTAAAAAGTGATTTGTTGAATTGAATTGATTTTTTTCTTGGAGTTTTGTGAATCCATTTGATGTTTTGGTTGGGTAAAACAAGTTGGAGAGGAATTAATGAAGATTGGAAGTGTTTTGGGTCAAGTCTGGGCATCAACTGACGTTCCCAAACCGTGTCAAGAGGTGTTAAGCCATGGTTGTGCCCATGTAACCTGCTTCCCATAAAGGAGACGGTAATGTCCCAGACCGTGTGCTGGCAGTGTGTGGGAACGACCTGATACACAGACGCGTAATGGAGGCTGTCGGGACACGACCTGATATACAGTCGTGTCCCAACCCCTGTAAACAGTGGTTTCCCACGGTCACAGGATTTTGTCCATGTTTTGCTCTCCTATGCCCGTGTCTTCATATATGGAGGTGTTAAGACGTGAATTAGGGTATGGGATGATTTATTTTTCCTAGAAAACATTGTAAACATATAAATAGATGGTTTGAAAAATTCTTCTAACCTTTTGGTCGACTTTCATAGTGAATAAAGCAATCGCTCGCTCTTTCAGCCTGTGGACGTAGGTCGATTGACCGAACCACGTAAATTCTGTGTGTTGTGTGTGATTGTTGTCTTTTTAGATTCCGCGTTTCTATTTCTTGTTTGTCTAACATGTGGTATCAGAGATCATAAACAACTGGGTTCAGATCTGCAAAAGGAAGTTGTCTTCACAGAAATTCGATATTGAGAAATTCAATGGGTCGAATAATTTTATCATGTGGAAGCTGAAGATGAAAGCGCTCCTAGTTCACCAGAAATGTGGAGAAGCAGTAGGAGGAGAGGATAAATTACCTATAGAATTGACAGCAGCACAGAAGAAAGAGATTGTGTCTAGGGCACATAGTGTGATTTTGTTAAGTATGGCAGATGAAGTCCTAAGGGAGGTAGTAGATGAGACTACAACAGTTGGCTTGTAGGGAAAGCTAAAAAGCAAGTACCAGAAAAAGTCACTAACCAACAGGCTTTATCAGAAAAGGCGACTACACACCTTAAAGATGTCAGAATGTATGCAGGTAAAAGACCATCTTGACAATTTTAACAGAATTATTTTAGACTTCAATGGAGTTGGTGTTAAAGTTGAGGAAAAGGATCAAGCCAAGATTTTGTTGTGCTTTTTGCCTAGCTCTTATGAGAATTTTGTAGATACTATGATGTATGGTAGGGATAGTATCTCGATTAATGATGTTAAAGATGCTCTATAGTCTAAAGAATTGAAGAAGTTAGTTTCTGGTTATTGGGACGACATTGTAGAGACTGGGTTAACTGTGAGTAGGGGCAGGAACATGGAACGAAATGGTGGAGGACATAGTAAGTCGTGTTCAAAATCGAAGCCTGCATTGAGATGCTTTCACTGTAAAGAAAAAAGGGCATTTTAGAAAGAACTATCCACAAAAAAAGAAGGGAATTTTACAAGGGTCGAATGGGAATGCACAGGTCATAGTAGCTTAGAAAGATTCTAAAAAACATGATAGTTCTGATAAGGGAGAAGGAGGTGATGTTCTGACTGTCAGTACTTCTAGTTTTGTAGAAACTTAGATCCTAGATACCGGTGCTTCTTATCATATGACTTATTCACGAGAGGAATGACAGTGTAAAGTTGGGCAATGACGGGGAGTTGAGTGTCAAAGGTTGTGGCTCGGTGCAGATTAGAATATATGACGGAATGGTTAGGATATTGAATGCTTGGTATGTCCTTGGACTGCGAAAGAATTTGATCTCTGTGGATACATTGGATAAAAATGGGTACATATTCTCTGGGAGTGGTGAAGTTTTTAGGGTGTCAAAAGGAGCTCTTGTGGTGATGAAAGGCATATTGCAGCATGGGATTTATACATTGATGGGTAGTTCAGTGTTGGGAATGACGGCAGTGTCAAGCTCTATGGTTATTGATTCTATAGAGATGAAAGATAACAGTACAGAGTTGTGGCATCGAAGATTAGGGCACATGAGTGAGAAGAGACTTTGTATTTTGAGTAAGAAAGGACTAATAAGAGGTATTGAGACTGGAAAACTGAAGTTCTGTGATACTTGTGTTATGGGTAAACAATGCAGGGTGAAATTCAGTATGGGTAGTCACACTACTAAGGGACTCTTTGAATATATTCAATCTGATTTATAGGGTCCTTCTCCAGTGGAATCTTATAGCTGATGGAAGTATTATGTTACTTTTATTGATGAATTCTCTAGAAAGGTGTGGGTGTATTTTCTAAAATCTAATGATGAAGTGTTTGGGAAGTTCAAGGAGTGGAGGACTATGGTGGAGAAACGAACCAGGAAAGTAGTCAAGACACTCAGAATACATAATAGGTTAGAATCCTGTAACAAAAAATTTGACGAGTTCTGCAGTAAAGAAGGTATAGTGAGGCACCGCACTGTACAACATATGCCACAAAAAAATGGAGTTACAGAATGGATGAACCAAATACTTGTTTAGCGTTCTAGGTGCACGAGGATAAACACTAGGTTGTCAAAGCAGTTCTGGGCTAAAGCAGTTAACACTGCTGCTTATATGGAAAATAGGTCGACATTGACTACAATTGATTTTAAGACTCCTTAATAGGTATGGTCCAATAAACTCTCTAATTATTCTGGCTTAAGAATATTTGGATGTCCTGCTTATGCTCATATTAGTGATGGAAAACTGGAGCCTAGGGTAGTTAAATGTATATTTCTAGGGTATGCTACTGCGGTGATAGATTATAGATTGTGGTATACTGAAGATAGAACCCTGAAATTTATTATTAGTAGGGATGTGACCTTTGATAAATCTGTTATGTTTGGCCAGAGGAAGGAGTTCGGTGATCTTGCAAGAAATAATGAAACTGATCTGGGTGCAAACCAGAAGGTAGAGTTTGAGGTCAATGCTCCAAAGGAAAATGGTATCGATGACACACCTGATGAACAACCCGTGATCGATCAGAATGATTCACAATGTATAGTAGCGAGTAAACCGAGACGGGAAATTTGAAGGCATGCGAGGTATATGGATTGTGTTAGTGCCAATATTACTGATCATATTGCTTTTGCCTTAGCAGTGGTCGAAGAAATTGATAGGGAGGAACCGAGGTCGTATAAGGAGGTAGTGGAAAGTAAAGATAGAGATAGATGGATAAGCTTAACGGATGAAGAAATGTCATCATTGCAGAAAAATCAAACTTGGGAACTTGTGCCTTTGCCAAAAGGGGTGAACCTATTGATTGTAAATGGCTTTTCAGAATAAAGGATGGTATTTTAGATGATGAACCACCTAAGTTCAAATCTAGGCTTGTGGCGAAGGGTTTTTCACAGAAGGAGGGGATTGACTATAATGAAGTGTTCTCACCTGTTGTGAAGCATAAATCAATTCGGATCCTCTTAGCCATGGTAAGTGTAATAACCCTCCCATTCTAATCAATTCTTTGTACCGTTCTGACCAATTCTAATAAGGTCTTTGGTGGAATGTCATCTGATGAACGCATATTCATACGTATTTATGTGCATCAATTCATATTGTTTTGAATACAATTTGAGTGTTTGTCATTAGTTTTGGTACTTCTACGCTTTCTATTGTGTTTTTCAGGTTAATTGATGATGTCTTGGTGAAACGAAAGATAAAAAGTCGAAACGGAGCTTGAACGATGATGTTTGAGGCATTGGGAGTGAGACACGACCTTAGAATGATGAAACACGCCCGTGAGAGACTTGAGGAAGCAAATTCGTGCACAACTGAGCATACACGGACATGAATTGGTGGTCCACGACCGTGGGAGTGACCGTGTAACCCACTGGAACTTGGCAACTAAAGAACACGGACAGAAAGGAAGAGACACGGTCAGATAAGCCCATTACACGGACACAAGGCCGTGTCCGTGTAATAAACGACCAAGGAGCTGGCAACACACGGACTGAAGTATTAACACACGGACATAATCGCTTATTACACGGACATAAACCGTGTCCGTGTCCATTGGTGAGGTCCGGATTTGTTGGAATTCTGATGGTACACGGACGGAGCTGCTTGGGCACGGCCGTGCCCGTGTCTTATTCCAGACGCCCTAAATTGGCTATTTAAGTGGGATTTCAGCATTGATTGAGGGAGAGCCGACTTGGAGACACAATTTCACATCTTTAGAGGCCAGAGGACGTGGGAGCAAAGGAGAACAACATTGGGCATCAAGAACGAAGCGATTTTGCGAAGAATTGGAGGATTCGTCATGGGTTTTCCTTCTCTCTCTAAATTTCTCTTTGTTCTTGTTGTATATCTCTCTTTAGTTATGAAATAATTATATTGCGTACCTAGATGTGATGAACCCTATGCAGAGTATGTGATGTTGAATTGTGTTATTTATTCAATTAATTTATGGATTGCGACTCAATTATGATTTATAATGCGTATTGTTGAATTGATTGTTGCTAGCTTTTCGATTCCAATATTGTTTCATGCATGTGCAATCGAGAGATTCTGTGTATGATAAAACGTTCATAATTGAGAGGAGTTGCATGCAAACCTAGAGATAGGTCGACATAAATCCTCCGGATTAGGGTCAAACCTAATAGAGAAATTCATAGAGCAGTGTGTTAAAGCAACGATAGGGGTTTTAATTAGGAAGAGATTCCG
>CAODLS011318409.1:0-16063 GCA_948243855.1 Flueggea neowawraea | reverse complement strand
GCTTTACGGCAGATTGAGGCAATTGAGACGCACAGCGGGTACGCATGCTGCACTTTTCTTGTTTGTGAATTCCCTTTTCTGCTTTAGTTGATTGTGACAAAATGATTTCAACTTTAGAATTTCTTGCTTGCTTTTCTTTTTTATTATACATCTGTTGAGTTTTCAAGTATCTTCAGCAGTGGCCTACCTTTGGTTGATAATGATTTAGATCGTTTAAAACTTTTATTCTGACTTTCCTTTTGGTTATAATCGACTGTTATTAGTTAGTAGAGAAACAATTTTTCATTTTTTATCTCTGCATTTCGGAATCAAAAGGAATGATGCAACATTGTCAGCATGTTTTTTCTTTCTTCTTTTTCGGGGCAAGGATTGTGTGGTTCCATACCTTCCCTAAAGAAGCAAAACATTTTTCCTCTTGATCCTCATTTGTGAATTTTGAAAATTATAACCAGTAACAGATTGATAGTACATTATATGATTCACAACAGGTCTATTGCATTCATTCTGTTTGTTTACCTAATTTCTGACTCAATAACCAGGCAAAAACATCAATTTTTTTTACGCTCAAAAATAGAATTCCAGATTTATTGCTGTTGGAATAGTGTTATATATATAAACACGCATCAAGGTTGACAGCTCTACCAACCTTATCAAAAAGAGAATTTGGGCAGCTGTGCTTATACAAATTCACACACTATGTGTGAGCTAGAAAAATTAAAACAAACTACAAAAATACAAGAAAAATGACATCGAAAGAGAAGAAACGTGCTAAGAGACATGCTATTTGTCATATTAGTGGATGACAAATAGCTCAAAACACTAATTTATTCTGATATGACAAATAGCTCAAAATGCAATAATTTATTCTGACGATCTTGTTAGCAAATCTTGAATCAGATTTTAAGTTTGTGTTGATTAGTTTATGTATTTGTTTGATTATTTTTAAAGTAAATGTTTTTTTTGTCCCATATATAAGGGTATGCGAATAGCTTGAGCGAACATTGTTTTTATAATTTTCAGATATTGACAGGAGCTTGTAGTGACAGATTAAAAATAACTTAATCATGTCCACAATACCAATATTTCAATGCTCTGTTTCCCCCCGTTATATCTGATTTAAAGTTGCTTCCCTTTCATCTATGCTGTAAATCATTTTACCAACACTACTGCTCAATAACCAGATGGGCATACCGTCAAAAATAAAAATTAAAAAAAAAAGAAAGAATTGTGGCTAATATAAAACCATCTAGCAGAGATCATAAATGGAGTTACTGTAGATGTGTAAATATCAAAAGTTACCTTGTCCTCTTATCAACATGGTGATATGTGATGTTAAGCAAAGAAGATATTGTTGGAGAAGTATAACGTGTGAGATGATGGATGCAACTTTTTTTCAAGTGTTGTGACATTGTATTGGGAGCTTGTAGTTTTGTGCTTTGTTTTTGTTTTCCTAAAATAATTTTATTATAGATTTTAGTATATCTTTCTGTGTATTCTTTATTCAGGAAGTTTGAATGTTTGAAAGAAGTCGAGGAGACAATATGGTTTAAATTTTTAGATCATTAATTTGTATTTTTTATGTAAAGTGCTTTAATTTTTTTTTTAAATTATATTTATCATTTATTATTAGAAAAGTTATTCATTAGAAAATTTAATCTTTGAATATTATGCATTTAAAAAGGTTTATGTATTAGTACCAACTATGAACATGTTATTTATATTTATGACAAATGTAGTTGGAAAGACCTTTTAGGCGAGTTTTTTTTTCTCCTATATAATCTAAAAAAGAAATGCTAATCAGAAATGATTATTTTGTATGGTAAAGTGGTATAGAGTGGGTTGAGAAGCATAGTGTTCAATTATTTCAGCAAGAATAACATTGCTAACATGGCAGATGTAGATATATAATTATTTGGCTAGTCAACGTATTAACATAGTGATAGTTTTTATGCGGAAAGCTCTGGTGCAAGCTATGCTTGAAGAATCCTCAAGGAGATATAATTATCTACTTTTAAAGCCATTCAACATGGGAATAATCTGTGATAGCATCTCCATAAAGTTTATGCTGCGCTTTAAGTTGTACTTGTAGCACTGATAAAGAGATTTGCTTTTAGTTTGCATTTAAATATTTGACTTCAATCTAGGAGATTATAATGTCTTTTTTATTTTTTTCCCCCGAGAATTCTTTTAGGATTCTTTAATACAAAATATGATGACTGTTAAATATGACATGAAATCTCGCTCTATTCCCATTTTCATGGGAGGGATTAGAAATATATTTGGATATCCAAAACATAGAATAATTAGTTACAATACTGATAACATCACTTTTTTATGCAAATCTATGAATGAAGAGGCATGCATATTAGACGGACTCGCATGTTTTTTTCTCATTTTGTATTTGTGCCTTTAGGATTTCTTTTGACACATTGTTTATACACAACAATAATATTTCTTTAGTCGAGTGCTGCTCTAATTAAGTTGACAATATTTAGTGATGACAAGGGCTTGTACCTTTGTTTGATGGAAATGGGATCTCTGTTGATACTGGCACAAGGACTCACCATATATTTATGTGTTTTTTCTTGTTTTTAGCTGCATATGATTAATCACACGTTTTATTTTCGAAACAGAAAAAGCATCTCATAACTAGTATTGTCATGCAGGTATGACTTCCCGTGGACTCCAACAAAATATATACCATTTTATGGTGGCGCAGATTATCATGACTACCATCATTATGTTGGAGGACAAAGCCAGAGCAATTTTGCTTCAGTATTCACTTACTGTGATTATAGCTATGGAACCTACAAGGTAATCATAATTCAACCCAGTAAATATGTGCACTTGGTTATGGCAACTTAATTTTTGTCTTGAAGACATGCTTATCCTTTTGTGACAAATTGATTGATGAATAGTTGTTTCTTTGTTTAGGGCTACCGATACCAGAAGAAGCTTCTCGAAAAGGTAAATTTGTGTGCCATCTCTTTCCTGAGTTATCTCTTAGAACTTAGTTTCTCATATTCATTTTCCGAAACATGCGGAAAGCATTATTGGATGTAGTTCATAAGGAATCTGATCAATATAAAGTGTATGCTTTCTCAATCAGATTTTCGTTGTTATATCATACTAAACTTAAGCCTCTTCTATATTATTCAGTTGAAAGAGGGATCGAAGAACAGTGTTGAGCAAAATGGAAGCTCCTACTATGTTCCTACCGAAGATCTTAAATCTGACTAGATGCGGGAATTGCAGAACTAACAGTGTTCTTAGCATACTACTTTGTTGGAAACCTTCGATTTCACATTGACGTCAATGCTAGTGCAGGCAAATTAGAAGTCTCAGTTTTTTAGATGGAGTCAGCGATTAACTGTGATTTTGTGTAGCATGAGATGAGGTGGTGGGTTTCTAGATTTTGAAGTTAAAAGTTTCCGAGTTTGTGTTTGTGTTGTCAAATGAGTATCCAGTGGTTGTGGACATCATGGTTTGTGATTCTTGATTTTAATTACGTGCTTTTAGCTTAATTTAGTATCGTAATATGAAGCTGCATATATTTATGGTTTTCTTTTTTCTCTCTAACTTTGTGGATGAGTGTTTTTGTCTCGGTAGATCTTCTCAACATGGCAAGGACATCTTTTGATGCCCTGTAAGGCTCTTAGTTGGAAAGATGAAGATGAATCCGAGTTGATATTACTAGAAATGGTTGAAACAATAGTTCTTTAATCACTCCTCCAATAATCGAATTTACGATTTTTGGCTCTAACATTGTATCCTACGACTTTTTGGTGCTACTATTGACACCACTACTAATGAACTACAAACTTATTAATCGGTTGAAACAATAGAGCTAACACATGATGTCTTAAGAAAAAATATGATTTTTTTTTTAAAAAAAATCGTGCATTCTACTCAATTCAGTCAAATCTGCAATCCATCAATTTTATTTTATGAAAACAAACACCCAAATTTCCTACTAGCATTTCTTCTCGTACAAATTAACATATTTTCTAATAGGTGAGCACCATAACCCATTTTCTTAGACCCGCAAAGTTCTATCTAGAAAATGTCTTAAGGCCGTCCTGGACATTAACCCAAGATAGGAATAAGCTCAGTACATCTTAACAGTTTAAGCAAACTTATATGACTGGCAAATAACTTCCAAAGTAAACAGCATACTTAAAATGTTGTGGACCATATATTACACGATTGCTAAGCCTTCCACTGTGGTATTGCTTCCTTTCAACTTGATTGCTATGGATTTGGGCCTGATAGTTATGTCACTAAAAATGTTTGGGAAAATGACACATGTCATATTGTTTAGAAATTAATTACAACACAAATATTTAATTTCAACTAGAAATGATATCGCAATTTTATTTGTATAACTAAACAAAATGATTGCGCAGATTGAAACCTCCTACAATTAACAAGGGTAAAAAACAGTTGTCACAACTAAACAACGAGATAAATATCAAACACATCCCTAAAAATTTGGAGGAAAAAAAAAAGGAAACATTTAACTAATTAAATACACACATTTAAAAATTTTGCTCCACAAAATTAGGATATGTATATTGTATTTGGTGGTATATTTTTTTTGGATATTAATAATTCTAATTTTATTTTATTTTTTGAATTTATTGTGTTATTTTGTCGATATTGATTTATTATTTAAAGAATATTTTTCTGAGTGTGTATACATAGTACACTACAAATAATGCTGCAATCTTTTATTTATCATTTGTTACATATGTATTGTTAATAATAATACTAAAAAATCAAGTTATTAAACCACTTATTTTTTTCATTAATGTCTCTCTCTCAATACCTTACATGCTCTTATATAGTTGATACTACACATTTAATATCCTTTGAATATCTTTCAAAACAAAAAATAAAGTCTTGTGAAGTTATACATAGTTCAGTATCATATGCACACTCATATTTTTATTTGTTAATAATATCCATTCAATATTATATAAATATCATTGGACATCTTTAGACAATGTTTTTTGTTATTATATATAGTAAGTAATGTTCTTTGTCAATATTCACTTAATATTCGTCAATTGAAGTAATATAGTTAATAATGACTTCTGAAAACGAAAACGAGTATGCGAGTGTGTATATATATATATATATATATATATATGAGGATATAAATTGAAGCGACATTATAAATATCAAGTAAATAATGGTCTAATAAATACAACACAACAAATACTACAATACATCTGTTTTGGGAAAATAGTAAACATAGAACAACAAAGCAACCAAAATCCACTCAAGAACAAATAAATTTACCACTATATTTAATACATCAATAAATTATTGACAGAAATTATATAAATTGAAATATCAATATAAATATCAGATAAATAATACTCTAATAATACAAAAATAAATTAAAATTAAAATAATATAGACCTGAAAATCTAACTAGAATAACTTCCTTACACAACCAAACACTACCTGAAATAAGTTAACCTTGCAAACAAACCGATCTGAAAAACCTAATAGCCATTGTTCATCTTCTTCCTCGGTGAAACGTCTTGCTCTGGGGGTGATTTCCACTATTTTCTTTTGGATCTGGAATGATCCGGACATGACCAAACTACTACCTTGGCAAAGTCATAGGCCGAATTAATTCCTTATATGTCGACTTTTCAGGTGATAAAATGTACGTGTATGTATGTTGTGAATATGATTCAGGTAGGTAGGTGTGAATCATGGTCGAACTTGCGACCTCTGGTGAAAACAACGGTCGGCTTCAAGACCGCGACAGAACTTGCGACCTTTGCAGCGACAACGATGGGTTCGTATGGCGTCAAAATGCAACGATTTGACGGACGATGAGTGACTTCAATGGCGTGAATCGGTGGTTCGAAGACGAAGGCGCAGTAGAGTGACGGTTGAGCGTCTCAAATCAATGTTTTTGGACCCAATCGATGGGTCATGGCGGATAGAAAAAACGGGGTTAAGGGAGAAAGAAGGGTATGGTTTTGAAGAGAGGAGGCAGTCTTGGAGTTAGAGGAGAGGGAGGGGAAGAAGTGAGCAAGAGCATAAGACTAGATGGATCAGAGGAAGAGCACAACAAAACAACTTTATTTTGTTTTTTTTTTCAAATAAATAGGAATATAACACGGTTGTGAGATTATAAGGATGAATATGGTAGTTTTTATGACTGCATTTTAATCAACAACTGTTTATAGATGCAAATAGTTTTTCTAATCTGAAAAAACTTTAAAACCTATTACTTGTCGAAACTTTTCTAAAAAAAATTACATTAGAGATAATTTCCACAAAATATCTTAGTAGATTGAGATAGGAAGGTCTTATAAACGATTTTTGGTCTCAATGGCTTGAGATATCTTTTAACAGTTCCTATAGACGATGCTAATTATTGCGAATTATATTACACAACAAATGCTGAGCTTGCCACATAAGTATTGACTGCTTTGGGCTTATTCACTATAGACTTGGGCCTTATGGTTTTGTCCTTAAAAATGTGCCTCGATGACTTGAGAGGGAAATATGTTTATAAGTGACATTTGATGTAATATCCCGTATTTTTTTCCAATTGAATTTTCTCGTAGAAAATTTTTCTCTTCATTAAATAAATTTTTGTTAATTTTGTAATCAAGAAAATATATTTTTATTGGTTTTATAAAATTTGATATGATCAAATTTGTTGATTTTTATTGATTAAAATTATTATTTTTAATTTGTTTTAATAAGAAAATATTTTATTAATTTTTATTAATTATTCTGAAATTTTTTTGTTAAATTTCAATTTTTATTTTTTGAAATTTGAGGAGTTAATTTTGAGTTTTAAATGTTATTTAAGTGATTTGTGGAGTTTTTGGAATTTTTGAAATGATTTTGAGATGATTTATTAAGTGAAAATTGGTGGAAAATTGAAAAAGAAAAATCTGGAAATAAAGACTGGACGACCTGTCGTTCGCGATTGAACACAAATACTGCATGTTGTTCGCTACTGGAGGGTGATGTCGTTCGGGCGTGTGCAGTTGTCATCCGTGTGCGTGCCTCAGTCCATCGCCAAACAACATGTCGCTGAGCACTATCGTCTGCGTCCTCTGCATGTCTTTCGCTCGCATGTCAACTGGGTATGGACTAAACGACATGTCGTTCGCATTTTTTTCCCACTAGCACGCCTAAACGATGTTTTTTCATTTGCAACAAATCTTTTTAAAACCAGTCGACCTTCCTTCGTTTTTTCATCGATTTCACTCCATTTCTTCACTCAAATCCGACCCAAATCACTCCTTCTTGCCCTCTGATCATTGTTCTATCAAATTTGAGGTAAGTTCATCAATTATTTTTGATTTGTGGCTCCATTTTATGCATTTATTGGCTTGAATAAATGTTTGAACGAAAATGGGTACAATTTGAGCTAGGGTTCGGTTTTGTGTGAATTTTTGGCTTGACTTGGAGTTGTTTATGTTACATCTAAGTATGAGGAGCATGGAACAACATGGATTTGGCTTGATTGATGAGAGATTGATGATTTTTATTATGGGTTTATTTTGGTCCGAAAATTGAATTTTCGGTTTGGACGGTTTTAGGTGGTTTTGATGGAAACCAATGATGAATTTGAATTCCTGTGATTGATTTGAGTTGGTTGGAACAAGTGCGAACATCAGTTTTTTTCGTTGCAAGGGCTTAGGTGAAAATTTCTGATTTTTCTGAAATAATTGGAGGATTGGGTCTAAAATTTTACATGATGGTCAAATTTGTAATTTTGGAAAGATGTGTGCTAGATTTGTAATTTTTAAAAATGTTGGATATTTTTACAATTTTGAGAAATTTGAGGTTTTATATATAAATTGAGTTATTTAGGAGATTTAATTTTAAATTCTAAAAGTTTTGGTATTAATTATTAATTTTTGAGGTATTAGGGAATAAAGTTTACAAGGTTCGGGAACTAAATCGTAATTTTATATGGATTTTGATTTTTGGGATGAGAATGTTAGATCTTCGACCAAAATGGGTTTGCGGTCATCGTTTGAGTGTCCAAGTTTGCATATGCATGTGCACGCATTTCGGTACAACTATAGTACCAACATTGTATTTCGCTTTGTTCCTGATATAATTGTCTTTGGTATCTTTGTTCCAATTTCTTGTTCGTGCCATTGGATATCTAGGTGAGTGAATGACATTTTCAAACACATATGCTATATCTCTCTTACTTGTATGTTTTTGTTGTGCTATCACCCTAGCATGTAATCTGGAATAGTTAAAAGATTGTAAATCCTAAAATTTAGCCTACGTGAAGACTTGTCTGATTTAAATTTTGTTTTTGAAAAGTTATTTGGTTTTGGAAAGAGTAATGAAACTCTGTTTTGAAAAATTTTGCGCTTCGGCTGAAGCTGAATTGTTTTTTAGAAATAATATAAATTGACTATATTATATTTCCTTTGGTACATTTCTGAAATTTGTTTTTGGTAAAACTTCTGTCTGCTTTGCATACTCTGTTTTGTATACCATGCCGTTATGGATTTGTAAACTTTGAAATGGATACTTCGTTTTTGATTTGACAACTACTTCGGATTTCTGTAAAAATCATATTTATATGTATGTATGCTTTGGACTTCGATATATAAGTTATTTCTTATATATCCCTTTCGTTTTGATATGTTTGTAGCATGATCGTTTGTTTTTGCATATAATAATAATACTATATATATATATATATGTTTTTGGATATGGGGCACATGTGCTACATAGGGTAAACGAGTAGCCTTTGGTATAATGCATTGTAAAGACCCCAGCTACCAGAGAGTGTTGGTAGCCATGTTGTCCTGATCCGACACATGATTTATTTTTTACTAGTGGCGGAGACGACGATCATTATAGTTGGATTGCGGCGGTGATCGCACCTGTTACAACTCTGTTTTTGGTCCCTTATCTATGATAGTATATTTTTGCAAATAATAATATTATTATTATGGTTATGATGTCTATGCGACAACCTCTGTTTCTGGATTTTCCCATATGCTAAAAAGGGTTTTGAGTTATGTTTCTAAAATTTTTGGTAAAGTATAAAAAGGATTTATGGATCTTCATTTTTAGATCTTTGTTTTTGAAACCTCTGATAAGATGAAATATTTCCGAAGAATTTCACTTGATTTTGAAAGCTTTCCAGCCTTAGTAAAGTTTGAAAGTTTGAACCTCACTTTGTTTTGAGAGTTTGTTAGTTCTAATATAGTTTAAAAACATTTTAAAAGATTTCACTCAGCTTCTGTATGCCTTGTCTACGAATGGTTTCGAAATGGTTTTGAAACGCTATTATTTATATAGAGTGTGTATATATAAATATATATGTTAACTATATTTGAATGTGGTATTTTCGAACTGTTTTCAAAACAGTCTTTGTGAGGCACGTATGAGGCATTCTGGAGTGTTTTTCCTTACTGAGTTTGACCCCGTTCTATTTTCTGTTTGTAGTTGATTCTATCTTCTAGGTACATAGATTTTGGCATCCACAACTTTTCGCATCTTGGTTACCAGTGAGGAGTTTTGTTGGTTGTTACTGCCCTTTTATCGGGTCCAGTTTGTATTTGGTTAAATACTCCTCACCGGATTTCTGTGGGTTATGTTTTTTTTTTGATACTGCAAATATTTTAAATTTGAAATATGTTATGTATTTAATATTATAATTATTTTACTTTATAAAATAAGGTTTGGTTTTTATTTAATATTGTTTATTTATTATTTAATAATCAAATGTTTTGGGTAGGATTTCTGACCTTTGAGGCTTGTGCGAGATGGGTCGAGCTCTCATAGACAATCCACCTCGTACGCCGGTCATTGTCCGAAAACGGGTTGTAATATTTGGCCTTGGTTCTTGAGCGATGCAGGATCATAATAATACAATAGTCCATAGTCAAGGCTAAAATGCTTAGGAAACCTTATCACGATTCTTATAGACATTGCCAATTATTGTAGACCATATCCTTTACGATCACTAAGCTTAACACTATGGCATTATCCATTTAAGGCTTGTCTGATATAGGCTTGGACCATCATAGTTTTTGTTATGATCCATTTTCGAACCATGATTGGCGTACAAAGCGAATCGTCTATGGGAGCCTAGTCCATCTCGCACAAGCCTTAGAGTATAGAACTTACACCCAAATTGTAAATTACAAACCATAATTAAAAAATAAATAAAATAATTTTATTTATAAAAATAATTTCAAATAATATTTCTATGTAGTAAAACATAAATATAAATTAATATATATATAAGAAAATATTTATAAATAAATATCATTAATCAAAACATTCAAAATATTCAGATACAAACAAAACCCATAGAAATTTGATGTAGAGTCACTAACAAACATACAAACTATGCCCGAACAAAATGACACTTACTGTCGAATTAGATACTTGATTGAGTGTTGAAGATCAAATGATCTAATACTGAGTAACCTAAAAACTATTAGGGGGTGAGATAAATCTCAATGAGAAAACGACACTCTAAATCACCTCTGGGATATCATATAAACCGTTTTAAAAATATTTCAGAAAATATCACACGCAAGTATATGATCAGATACTAATTGTATACATCTATATACATATAATAATAGTTCAAAAATTCCTTTGAAAAGTCTTCCACAATTAGAGTAGACAGTTGACGGTCAAACAATCTTTTTATATAAAAAATAAATATAAGTATATAGTAGAATCAGATAATAGGATAAGAACTGACAGAATATTGTGGCCTAAGCCACCAAATAGAAATATACTTGTGTTTAATTAGACATACTATCACCATTTTACCCTAATAACTGTGACCTTCTTATAGCAGTGCTATACCAAAAACTACGTACCTCGTAGTTAGGCGTCTCATATCAAAATAAAATATATAAAAAATAACAGACGAGCATACAAATCATAAAATTTAGTACAGAAAAATAAATATATATAATAATTTTCAGTAATATAGAATTCTTATTCCAAAATTTTCATATAATCTGAATTTTAAATTAACCAATCATTTAATATTTCAAATTATAGATAGATATTCGGACACAACAAAACTATATAGAGTTAAAAACACAGCCTATGCGTCTAAAACTATTATCTCACTCACCTGGATGTCGTGCGAAATAATCCAAAATCACGGATTACTAAAAAGTGGGTGAAAACTTCAAAAATTAATTGGAATTGAAGACAAAATTAAAAACAAACAGACAAATAATAACAGAATTAGACATATATTAATGCACAATATTGTGGCTCTACAAAGTATGTATAAAATGCAAATGAAAACCTCAAACTCCGACAATGTTATAAATTTTATTTCAATCAAATATTAACATTTTCTATAAAAATATAACATCTTATAAAATTACAACTTAATAACCAAGATCTCAAAAAATTACAAATTGACTTTCCAACTTTTAAGATTTACAAATTAAATTCTCATTTTTCTTGAAGTTATTAAATTTTTGTAAACTTTCTTAAAATTTTACATATGCGTAATATCAAAATTAATCTTCAATTTATTCAAAATTAATGACAAAATTATACTTATATCCGTATGACAAAAAATGTATATTCTAAATTATTTTAAATCTCGAACCGATCGAACCAATGTTTATAACCATTCCAATCAACTCAAAATAGTCCCAGAAACTTGAATTTAGCTTCGATTTCATTCAAATCCATAGCAAACCATCCAATTTGTCTTTTCAAAATTCGGATTCAAGAAACCCATTACAACAAACACACCAATCTCCAAAACCAAGCCAACTCTACACATATCCAACCTCCACCCATTAATATCTAACAGAAATCGACTTCCATCTCATCAAAATTAAGCTAAATCCGAACCCTAGACGCAACTGTCATCCAATCAAAACCTTAGATTTTCGGACAAAAATGGAGAAATAAAAGGGAAGGAGGAGTAATCTCACCTTAAGAAATTGAAATAAAATGGTGAGAGGCAATGGGTGAGCTTGAGAGACGGATTTGAGACGAAGAAAATGAGAAAAAAATCTAGAGGAATCGAGAGAGGAGAACGTGAAATACAAGTGAAGAAGAAAAGAGGAGCCAAAAAAAAAGTGTCTGCGTTGTTTAATTAACGAGAAGACAAAACGCACCGCTTTTGTTTTTGACGATTTTCTTCTTCTTTTTTTTTTTTTTTCAAAAACAAACGGCAACACCTCAATACAATTCTTTCTTCTTCTTTCTTCTTTCTTTTTTCTTTTTAATTGAAGGATAATAATTCAAATCAAAATAAAAAAATTTATATCCATTTATTTATTTTTTTATCAAATTCAAAGTGTTTCATTAATAATACAAATTATAAAAATATAATAAATTTAATTAATAGAAATCAATGAATTTAATTACATAAAAGGTTGTAAAACAAATAAAATATATTTCTTTAATTAAGAATTAAAAATATATTTTATGGAACAATAAAATAACTATATTGATATAAAATAATTATATTTATTTCAAAATTAAAACCATATCTATTTTACATTAACAAAAATTGTTCCAAAGAAACTATTTTATCATGTTACGAAAACTTTAAAAATGTTTGTCACAATTTTTTTCTTAAATAGATATCTTAGTGATTTGAGAAAAAAAATATGCTTATAAGCAACATTTAGCATTGACTTCGAGCTATGTGAGATTGTAGCACTACAATAGCCCTAATGGAGGCTAACGGGCTTGGAACACCTTATCATATTTTCCACAGGTGGTGACAATTGTTGCAAACCATGTCTTTTAACAATTGATAGGCCTCCCACTGAGGTATTGTCTATTTTAGCCATATCCATTTTGTATTTAAAAATGTGCATCAGTGGGTTGAGAAAAAAAAAAGATACTTATAAATAACTGTTAGTCTTGACCTTACCTAATATAAAATCATGACAGTACAGAAACAACATAGTAATTTAACCTTGAGACATCTTTATTGTGTAATTTGGCTAAATAAGGGTATTCATAGAAAAAAAAAAAGAAATCATAAAAATTTGTTCTTTTTCTAATGAGTAAGTCTTGTCCAACAATGAAATACCAATATTGATGAACAAGGGAAAAAATAATATTGCAATTAGTTTATAGCAAAAACTGAGCATATGCAAGAATTGGTTTTCAATAATTAAAGATATGACCAAAGAATTTGAATGACTTTCGACAATCAACATTGAACCACTATGTTATAATGGATATTTAGGGGTTTCTTTTTGTTAAATCAGCAAGGAGTGTTGCCATTCATTGTAATGAGGAAGTCAACGCAACAAGATAAGTTCCTTAGTAGCAAATATCATAACCCAGTTGTAGAGCCGAACAAACTATATCTAAAGCGCCTAATTTAACAAAATACAGAAAGATTAATTAATCCAACGGAAAACAACAAATTTGGAGTAGTACCTACTGTGGTATCATGATTCCTCATTGCTCAAAGGTTAAGATCAATGGTCGCTTATAAACAGTAATTTTTACCAAACTACTAATGTATCTTTTTAGAGATAAGAAAAGTGAGAGTCCAAGTCCACAGAGAACAAACCCAACACCCACCAACAATACTAATTGTTGTAGACAATGCCCTTGATGATCGCCAAAATTTACAAATATGGTTTGACAACAGCCAAGAAGTGTAAAATAACAGATGCCAAAACAACAACTGACTTAAGGCAAACCACAAACTAGAGGTTTCAATCTTAAAAAGTAAGAAAATCAATCAATGCATCTTCAAGCCCTTTGATCTTCCAATAGAGAAACATAAAAACCAAAAGTAGCTAACCATATTCAGAATTTTATCCATGGTACAACACCTTGTCCTGGGAACTTTGAAGAAGGTTTGATCTATTTGATGGTCGAAAAGACCACATCACCGAAAAGCATGCCCTTTCTTGTTCCAAATGTGTTACATTGATAATATAAGCCTTAAAATGCAGTCAGTCAAGTTTTTTCCCCATTAACTAGGAAAGTTGCTTTGCCTTTCAAAAAAAGGAGAGATGCAATATTCTCTAGTAGTTGGATCTACGTGATTATACTGGTCCAAACAACTTTCAGTCCCAAACTTATCCGACAATTTTCATGACCAACATCTACAAATATGGTTTGGTAGCAATCAATGAGTTTAAAAGCACAAATGGCTAGAGAAATAGCCGGTGTAAGGCAAACCATAAACTAAAAGTTACAATCTAAAAAAGTGCGAAAATCCATCAAGTGCATCTTCAACACCTTACTCCTAAAACAAAAAAATCATAGAAACTAAAAGTAGCTAACCATCTTTAGAATTTTATCCAAGGAACAATGTATTGTCTAAGGAAATTTTAAGAAGGTCTTCTTTATTTGATGGTGTTGAACCCTTATTTGTTTTGAAATATTTTTTTGATAATAGACAAAAATATTATGTGAATAAGAATTTGCATGATTAAATGAGAAGTCATTGGAGTAGTACATTCGAGTAAGAATTAGAGATGATTTGAAGATTTTTAAACAGCTATGGAAGTCAAGATTTGGGTTGAATTCATTTGGATTATGACTTGGCAGAAAAACAAAACGAAATGACAACAACAGGCCTTGAAATGCATGTCTCAATAAGAGGAAACGCGGGTCTTAAGTGCATAAGTAAAACTACGTCGTTTTGATAGCTGAAAGTGTTTGTTGTGGTAAAATCGAAAACCAAAACACGTTTCTCATGCAAGGTTCCACTACATGTCATTTTTAAGTATTGTCGTTTGAGCAAAGAAGTTGTCATTCACATATGTTGAAATTCGAAGGCTGAAACGTGCGTCTTTTGCACTGAAATTCAAAATTTCCGCAATGACTACTGAAAAATGTCAGAAAAATAGAACCCTTCCTACCATCTCGTGGCAAACGGTCCTATTTGATGTTAGAAAGGGTTGAAACGGGCATCTCACCCTTGACATGCACGTCTTGTCCCCTGGATGTGTAAAAACACACTAAAAAGTAGAAAGACTAGTGTCTCACACATGCACGCGAGTTTCACAGTACGAATTTCAAATTTTGGAAGGTTGTGAAGGGCCAATCAAGTGATGACATTCAAGGATCACTTTAAGAATATTCTATCAAGTATAAAAGGCACATTTTCAACATAATGTTTCAGACAATTAAGGCTACACACAATCATTCTTGCTTTGAAGAGCTTTCAAGAATAATCAAGAGCATCATTCCTTCTCTTCACACCAACACTTGCTAGAGCTTGTTTTGTTCTTTATTTTCTACTGTCATAAAGCCCTAGCAACTTGTGTTTAATCTCAGATTTGTTGAGAAAATCTCGTTGGGTTTAGAACCTTGTAGAGTTTTGATTTTGAGAGACTAGTTTGTTAGTTGTTTAGATGTGATTTGAGCCGTAAGTCAAATCGGGTAATGTTATTAGGTAGGATTTGAGCCAAAAATCAAATCAAGGGTGTTGCAAGTTCCCACTAAACTGAAAGTGGAAGTTTTAAGGTGTACAAGGTAGCCATTAAGTGGCTAGTTAGTGAAACTCTCAAGAAATTTTCTTGAGGAGTGGACATAGGCACTTCAAAGAAGGTTGAACCACTATAAATTATGTGTTTGCTCTTCTCTCTACTTAATTTACTTTGTTTTATTTTGTTTATTCACGTTCACCCACTTGCACTTTATTACTAATATCTTGAATTAGTTTGTATGGTTGCTAGGAAACCGAAAAGATTTGCAAAAAAAAAGGCTTAGAACACTCTATTCACCCCCTTCTAAATTCTTCTTGGATTCATCAATTGCTATCAGAGATTTAGGCTTCATTTAGAAGGACTAACCACCTTAAAGAAAAGATCTGTGATGGCTCTACATATGGGAAATGTCACCAAAGGCTTTGCACTCAATCGTCCTCCTTTGTTTGATGGCTTCAACTTCACATATTGGAAGAAAAGAATGTCTATGTTCATCCAATCCTATGACATAGACATTTCAAAGGTGATTGTGCTTGGTCTCGAAATCCCAAATAAGGAAGATGACACACTTAAGGAGCATAAGGATTTTGATGATGAAGATTGGAAAATTATCCATCTTAACTTCAAGG
>CAODLS011318351.1:0-11087 GCA_948243855.1 Flueggea neowawraea | reverse complement strand
GTGTTTGATTCTTCCGCGTGCAGTAAGGGCCCTATTGATCGGGCTGAGTATGTATGTTAGTTGCTCCACACTGGGTAGTGGGTATGGATTCCATTTGTTAAACAAACGTTTAACGATTTTATTTAAATTATTATTTAGTATTTTGTTATTACGAATATATTTTAATTATATTCGGGAATATTATTTTTGAAAAATGTAGTATTGTTAAATTGTTTTAATTCGGTAAATAAGCCGATTAATAATATGAATTTGGGTAGTTTTTGTTCTCCGGGAATGGGTCGTGACAAGAACTCATGATAAATGCTCAAATTACATGTAAAATAATATAGACATGATGATCGAAACATGTATAAATGGGTGTTTATCAAACTATCCCACTCTTAAACATTTGTTTGTCCTCACGTAAAGAAAGAAGCAAGACAAGGGCAAACAAAAAATTCTAACCAAATTTTGTCAACAGTGGCATGTGACTTCACACGATGCGTAAATGAAAATAAGTCGAAGAGTGGATAATTTAAAATATGCATAGGGTACTCGTTAACTCGAATTGCCACCCCAAATCTAACACAAGTCCGAGCTCAAATAATCAAATTAATCGATTTGATTTGATCACCCACTCAACACATCAATTCAATTATTAAATATAACATTAAGCACTTCGAACAAAATTCATGTTGAACTTTACACATTTACACAAATTCAACCAACTCAATGACTTACTTGCTACAAACATAGTCACTAAATTAAGGGTTCAAAATTTTGGTGCTTTTTGCACTTGTTCTGGTTTCCACCATCAAGGATTTTCCGTTTGATGCGAAAATTGCTCATTTGTGATGAGTGTCCCCGGTTACTTAGAAAACCCCTTGTGATAGTGCTTTGCATACTTATGTCTGAAGACAACGAAGTAGATGTCGAACCCTATGTACTTGTCCCAGTTTAGGTTCAAGCAAGCCAGGAGTAACCCTTGTATTTATTTGTTTGTTCAATTATTATGCCCACATTTATTTCACAGTTACTCAATATATTAAGCAATGACTCAAAGAGTGAAGAAATAAAAGCGGAAAATTTGATTACAAGCTCAAAACTAGTGTAGATTTAGAACACGCAATTCAAACCTCCCAGTAACAGATGCATATTAAAAATTCTCAATTATTCAACTCATTTGCATCATCACATAATATGCATCCCACAACCATACAATATCAAGAATTTGATCAAAAAAAATTATTTTCGTACCTTTACCCCACACTTAAGTAGGGCAATGTCCCCAATGCATGACAAATTGAAAAAAACATGACCAATGGGAAAGAGAACAAAGAAAAAGGGTTTGGGACTTCCTTGAAACTAGACTGGTCATGACGCTTCTCAGCGTGAGTCCCATCCAGATGTTATTCAGTGCCTTACAAAATAAAACAAAAAAAAAAAGATAAAAGCATAATAGAAATGTACCTACGAGCCTAGTGTTTGATAACATAACATAGGGGAAGCAAAATAGTCAGGACATAAACAAAAGAAAATCAAGGAACACATCAGGGGGTAGCAAACCCCTATCTTGACTCGAGAAGCTCGGTATCTAAGTGTGTTCTCTCTGAGTCCATCGGCGCTATGGGTATGCTCGATCCAGTTCATGCCAATGGAGGGGAACTGCCGATCCTGAGTTTCTGTTGGATGTCGGCTACGGATGTCTCTATACTGATCTGTCTAGCAACAAACATCTGATGCGACTCAGCTAATCTCAGATGTGACTGCAAGAGCTGTTTGAGTAGCCGCTTAAACCTATCAAGCTAACTCTGTGAGGATGAAGAATCTATAATTGGTACATCAGACTGTGGTATGACGGTCGGTGAAGATGGTTGTGGTGGTGGATCGGGATGATCCTCTTGATGGTGCTCTTTAGGAATGTGTGGTGCACCAACCAAAGCATACATTGGCCCTTCAAGTCCCTAACATCGCTCAATCATATGCATACTAATGAGGGTGGATTGACCGATAGGGCTCATCATACACATCAACTCCATTTGTGGCAACTCTGTGAAAATACCCATACCTTCGATCAAGCATGTGATGTAATGACCTGCATATAAGGCTGATGAATTCTTTCTCTGTGCTTGGGTAATAATAAAATTAGTGATGGCATACCCAAGGTGAATCGGGTACCGCTCGCGCATACTATAAAGGTAGAATAGGTCTTGCAACCCAACAACTCCCGAGATATCCCTCTGGGCATTAATAGTCTGAGCCACTAAGTGATGGATATATCTCAAAGCATGTGAGCAAAGTGTTGAGCCCTTTAAGCAGCTAGGATCATATGTATCCATTCTAGTGACTTACACCCATGTATATGCCTGGGAAAGCGAGTTGCAAGCTCCTTGTATATGCTTGGGAAAGCAAGTTGCAAGCTCCTTGTATGCCGAAGTGGAGATAAACTCTTCTGTATATAAGCCCATGTAAAGAGAGAACAATATGTAGCTCATGCGCTGCTATCTACCCATAACCCGGAACTAAATCAAGTCAGCGATATCCATACCCCTCAACTTCCCATTTATCATGAATGTAGAGAGTACCTCTAATGTCAATTCATAATATGCCTCATCTCGGATCTCAAAAAATGTCTACCACGCTGATCGGTGTCTTGCAAGTGCCCAAGAGTCGATGTAGTTTTAACCCTCAAGAGTATCCTCGGGTATAGAATCCTCGGAGAAGGCGACTTAATTGTAATCGAAAATTAAATTAAAAGCAAGTAAAATCATGTTGGTTTTAGATATTTTTGAAAAGTTTGAAATGAAACACGATGTTAGAAATGAAGGCTAAAGTTTAGAATAAAAGATTCAATAAGAGAAAGGCGTTGGGGTTTCTAGCTTTCGGTTAGGATTGTAATTTTGCTAGGCTAATAATTTGGATTACCGGGTTGGCTATTCTCACCATGATTCTAGTGTACAGCCTCTTTTAAGGTCAATAAACCATCCCTACATCTATCAAATGGGTCCTCTCAGCCTCACTTAATCAAATTATAGTCATTAAGTAATTAAGGCATTTCATCGAACACTTTAGGGGCATTGAATATTTCTATCCTAACACTCACAAATTCCTTGCCTGTAGCCTCACCCAACCTTTATCTCTTGATCCTTCACTCGGGTTTGCTAAAACTACAACCCAGGTGACCAATTTAAGTGGTCTTCATGCAACACAAGTCAAGGAACCAACCACAACTCCATAGATAAATATAGAAAATTAAGCACAATCCCCAAGCATTAGCATAACAAAATCATCCTCCTAACCTACATCTCTACACCCAACTAATAAAATTTAAACTAACATAATTAATTCAAACATAAAAGTTTTGAAATTCATTGATAACATAATAAAATTTAAATACAAAAGAGGAATAGACAAGAAAATCAATACCTAATAACCTTGATTAATTATTCTCAACAAGGACTACATGGATGATTGGTTTCTTTCACTTTCCTCAACTTTTCTTAATGTGTTCTTGACAAAGAGAATGAGAGAATTCAACGATGCAAGAGTTACCCTAAATGAGTGATGAGAGGGTTTTTAAATACTCCTATTCAAGTCAAGAGAAATCATAAAAACCGTCTCACAAATACCCCTAGGTCCCCACTTGATAGCCATTTACGCAACCTTCTTTTTCTTCAGATTCAGCGTGTCACGGCCGTGGCGTTTTAAGTGCCATAGCCGTGACACTTCTCGGACCAAATGGGACGCGAGCAACTCCTCATGTGACAGCCGTGAGATATGGCCACGACTGATGGATTATTGTCACGACCGTGACTCGTTGTTTCTTTGAAATGTTGCCTCGCTTGTCATGGCCGTGACGAAGGCTCTCATGGCCATGAAAATTCTCTGCTTTGACTCTATTGCGCTTTGCTTGCCATGGTCGTGACCATTGACCCCCACGGCCGCGAAACTTCTTTGCTTCTTATTTCCTTCACTTTTTCCATCATATTACGAGTTTTTTCTAAACCTTTTCACTTTGCGTCATTTCTCCATCATTTACAACTCATTTACTTCATAATCATCTTTTCCTACAAGGCACCATAAATCTATATAAGTTTCATCATGAAAGAGCAAGTGTTAGGATGAAAATAAATACATTCTTCCTTGGTTAAATACAAAAATTTAGAACACATCATACGCATCGGTAGAAATAAAGCCTCGGACCTTATCCTCTAGATAAATTTACCGTAGGACTGCTCAATCAATAAAACTGCAACTCTGAATGGGCTTGTCCTTGAGAGTATTATATCTTTCCAAGGCATCAACATATGTGAACTGAAGCATGAGTTGGCCCACAGATGGTGGGCGAGGGAGTGATGGGTCAAGACGATTAGTCTGACTAGAAGAGCCCTCGGTTTGAGGCCTTTTCCGAACAAGCTCCTTCTCCCTCTGAAGTTTCCCGAAAGCCTCAGTGCGGAGAGTCATCCTACATAACAAGTACTCAAACAACGGAGTTAAAAAATTATAAGTGTCTAACAAAACATTAACCATTTTTTTCTTTTTTTTTATTTTGAATTTAATTATTAATTTCTTCAACAATTAAGTTACTAAAGGAGAATGAAAAAAACAAAACATAACGAAATAAAAGAAGGAGAAAAATTAAAAGAGAAAGAATACTTATAATATACTAACTCTATGGTAAAGAGTCAACGTAAGCACAATGTGGATGTAATGCCAAGTTAACTCAAGTGAACTTTGAAGGAACACTTAAAATATTATAAAAATAACTACATTTACCTAATGTCAAATTCATGGAGTATATCACTTGGAATGCTAAAATTTAACCTTTCACTTCCTTCATTTAAGAACAAAGCACAACAATGGCATTCGAATCAAGCATAATGAATTAGGTACCCATCAAAAACTTATTCATGCATTTCATCGAACGCATGATGGGCGCCTAATTTTGGCCTTAATTCTCTCAATTCTCTGCACCTGATGACACCCAATCATATATTCCATCTCAAAAGCATGTCCTAGTTACAATGCAAACCACCCCACACTTCAATCCATCATACACAAACATTAAACTTAAGTCCAACCCAGCCAATTCAAAGACAATGTTCAACAAAATTTATTGCAATTTTTGAAACAAAGGATGAGGAACAAGCATAACCCAATAATAAATACATGTGAAACATAATTTGTTACCTCGATTGAGGCCCGGAATCAACAAGAAAAGTGGAGAATTAGGTCGGATGTGGTGATTGATTGGCAGAATTATGGTGGGGGTGCGGTGGTTGGCAACGAATTCCTTGTGTGATGGTGAGGAGACATGGTGACAGAGCTTGGGTGGACAAATGGTGGTTGGGTTTTGATGGAGACGACGGATTAGGGTTCGTGACGGTGGCAAAATGGGAAGAAAAGAAGAGAAAAATAAAGGCGATGTGAGATAAAAAAGAGGTGAGGCACTGACAAAGAAGCCACAGACACAAACAAAAAGACGCGAACACAAACGTCTAGGCGTGTTGCGGTGCAAAATGAGATGAAAAGGAAAACACGGGTGTGTTTCCATCCGTGGGTTTCCATGTTGATGAACATTTAAGGTAGCACAAGACACGATCACAGACACGGATGTGCCATTGTCCCTGGACACAAAGGTGGGTCAACAAATGTACCTTTTTGCATGCCTCGCATTCCACAACAAACATACCTCGCAAAGAACATCCCGTAATGATTTCCTTTATTCTAGACCCTTGTTTGAGCACCTAAAGACAAGTCATCTCTAACATAATGCAATATAAAAACTTACATGAGAATCATGAAAACATCAAATCAAATTTATATGACACTAAACAATCATAGGCACATCAAAACATAAAAAGGACTTGAAGTCACAAAGTAAAAAGGAAAACACTGCAATGAAAACTTCATGAACTCTTAGGTTGCCTCCCAAGAAGTGATTTTGTAACGTCATAAGCTAGGCGTTGGTGGGTGAGGCATTTTTGTTCCCCATGCTTTGAAGGGTTAATTCCTTCCTGTGTAGCTCATTGGGATTCCCTCCAAAATATAATTTGATACGATGACCATTTACCTTGAATGTTCCTTTCTCTGGATGTGTAACCTCAACAGTGCCATGAGAAAATACCTTGGTAACTATGAACACCTGACCATCTCAATTTGAGCTTACCAAGAAAAAGCCTGAGTCTCAAATTGTACAGAAGCACCTGGTCTACCTTCTTAAATTGTTTCCCTTGGTGAATTCTCATGTCATGATATCGTTTGGTTCTCTCCTTGTACAAGAAATAGTTCTCATAGGCCTTTTTTTGCCACTCATTAAGCTCATTCAACTGAAAGTTTTGCCAATCACCTGCAAGACTGAGATCAAAGTTCATAGATTTTATAGCCTAGTATGCCTTATTCTCTACCTCGACCGGGAGGTGGCACATTTTCCCATACAATAGCCTATACGATGTAGTGTCTATCGGTGTCTTGAAAGCTATCCTAAAGACCCAAAGAGCATCATCTAACTTGTTTGACCAGTCTTTTCTATTACATGACAATGTTTTCTCTAGAATCCTTTTAAGCTCCAATTACATGCCTCCACTTGGCCACTATGTTAAGGGTGACTCGAAGTGGTAAGTCTATGGACAACACCTTATTTGTTGAGGACTTTAACAAATTATGCATTACTTATTATGGCCCTAGGTACACCAAAGCGTGAAAACAACTTTTTCAAGAACTTTATCACCACCCTAGCATCATTTGTGGGCAAAGCCTGCGCTTCGACCCATTTTGAAACATAATCTACTGCCACTAGGATGAACTGATTTTCGAATGAAACAGGAAATGGACCCATGAAATCAATACCCCATACATCAAATATCTCACTCAACAATATAAAATTCTGAGGCATTTCATCACAGAAGGAAATGTTACTTATTTGTTGACAACTATCACACGACTTAACATACATTAGAGCATCTTTGAATAGGGCCAGGCAATATAAACTTGATTCAAGCACCTTGTGAGCAGTTCTATTGGCTTAATAGTGACCTTATGTCGGTCCAGTATGACAGTGTACCAAAATTTTCCACCCTTCCTCATGTGAAATGCATCGATGTATGATCTGATCTGCACAAAGTTTAAATAGATACCGGTCTTCCCACAAGTAGTATTTCACATCAGAGTAAAACTTTCTCTTCTGTTGAAATGACATCCCCGTAGGAAGGATCCCTGCAACAAGATAAATAGTAAGATTAGCAAACCATAAAGTTTCAGTTTCCTATACTTGATCAATGCTAAACAATCGCTCCTTTAGAAAGGTGCCATCGATCTCCTACTCATTTAAGGCTCTTAAGTTTGGGTTCTCCAAACGAGACAAGTGTAAACCACAACCTGTGATAGGACCAAGTAAGATCTAAACTTTTCAAATGCAAACACTACAGCTAGTAACTCTTTTTTTGTGGTTGTGTAGTTTATTTGAGCAGCATTAAGAGTTTTACTGATATAGTAGATGGGTTGAAAATGCTTATCTTTTCTTTGTCCTAACACTGCACCTACCGCGAAATCGCTAGCATCACACATAAGGTCAAAGGGAAAAGACCAATCAGGGACAATCATGATAGGAGCATTTAATAATTTATTTTTCAAAAAGTTAAAAGCATCCAAACACTCCTGATCAAAATTGAAAGGCACACCTTTTTCAAGCAACTTTGTTAAAGGCCTAGAGATTTTTGAAAAGTCTTTTATAAAATGCCTATAAATACCTGCATGACCCAAAAAACTCTTAATAACATTAACTGATGTGGGAGGAGATAGCTTTTCAATAGTCTCTATTTTAGCCCTATCCACCTCGATCCCGCTACAAGAAATCATATGGCCTAACTATCCCTTCTTGCACCATAAAATGACATTTTTACCAATTTAATACAAGGTTGGTCTCTTCACACCTTTGCAAAACATGTTCCAAATTATAAGGCATAAATCAAAAGAATCACCAAAAATAGAAAAATCATCCTTAAATACCTTCATAATGTCTTTGACCAAGTCGTCGAGAATGCCATCATGCACCTTTGAAAGGTCGTTAGTGCATTGCAAAGTTCGAAGGGCATCCTTCTATAGGTATAAGTGCCATAGGGACATATGAAGGTGGTCTTCTCTTGGTCTTCTAGTGCAATGGGAATCTAAAAGTACCCTGAGAGACCATCGAGGAAGCAGTAATACATGTGCCCTGCCAAACACTCCAACATCTGATCAATAAAGGGGAGTGAGAAGTGATCCTTTCGAGTGGCATCATTAAGCTTCTTGTAGTAAATACATACTCTCCACCCATTGATTGTCCTTGTTGGGAGCAACTCATTCTTCTCGTTCTGTACTACAGTCATACCCCCTTTCTTTGGCACCACCTGAATTGGGCTAACCCATAAATTGTCAGAGATTGGGTAAATAACCTCTGCATCAAGAAGCTTAATCACCTTGGGTTTCACAACTTCCTTCATATTCGGATTAAGCCTTCTTTGAGGTTGCACTATCGATTTAAACCCATCCTTCATCAAGATTTTGTGAGTGCAAAAGGAGGGACTTATACCCTTTATGTCTAAGATCTTCCAAGTAATTACGCTTTTATGTTCTTTGAGCACCTCTATAAGTCTCTGCTTTTGCCTTTCTTCCATGTTGGAAGCTATAATAACTGGTAGCTTAGAACCTTTTTTTGGGAAAATGTACTCAAGGTGTTCAGATAACATATTCAACTCCAAAATAGGTGATTCCTCTATGGAAGGCTTGGGTCTCTTCATTTCACCTCTATCAATGTATTTAAACCCTTCGCTCTCTTCACCAACTCTTTAGATTCAATTGATGTCACTTCCTCCATCAATGAGGGTGCAAAAATATCCTCTTCCTCACTCTGCACAGTTATCAAATCTAAAGGATCATTAGATATAATTTCCTACAAAGAATCTGATACTACAAGGTCAACCACATCAATCACATAATAGTTATCATCCCGCTCAACAGGCTTCTTTAATGATTCTGACACATAAAAAGTCACCTCATCATCTCCAACCCTTATTACTAATTTACCACTCTTGACATCAATAATGGCATTAGCAGTCGCTAAAAACGATCTCCCAAGAATAAGAGGTACCTCTCTATCCTCATCCATATCGAGAATCACAAAATCCACTAGGAAAATAAATTTGTCAACTTTGACCAACATGTCCTCAATCACCCTTAATGGATAATTCACTGATCTGTCAACTAACTGTAAACTCATCCATATAGGTTTAGGGTCTCTAAGCCCCAACTGTTCAAACATCTTATAAGGCATCAAGTTTATACTAGCACCCAGTTCAGATAAAGCCTTTTCAACTGAAAAACTGCCAAAAATACAAGGGACAGTGAAACTCACTAGATCCTGCAATTGCTAAGGCAGTTTGTTCTAAACAATTGCTGAGCACTCTTCATTCAAAGCAATAATGGACAACTCCTTGAGCTTCCTTTTATTTGAAAGTAGCTCCTTAAGAAACTTAGCATATTTAAAGGCAAGTTAATGTGAAGTTGTTTAAGAATCTCAAGGAATTTACCAAATTGTTCACCCATTCAATCCTTCCTCACTTTCGCAGGTTGTGGGATGTGAGGCTTGAACTCTCTAACTAGCTAAGGTTGTTCTATTGATTTAGTCTCTTTTTTATCATTCTATGGTTTTTTCACATCCTCAGCCTCCTTCAACTGCTAACCATTTCTAAGAGTAACTGCCTTAACATGCTCACGAGGATTAGTCTCTGTGTTGTTGGGTAGTGATCATTTCTACCTTTCAAAAACAAGCTTAGCTAACTGTCCTATCTGATTCTCCAAGTTGTGAATGGAAGCTGTTTGTTTTCTCAACAATGTTTCCTGATTTTTAGATGAAGTCTCCAAATATGAGAAACGTGTTTCTGATGTCTGAATGAACTTAGTCATAAGATCCTCAAGGCTGGGCTTCTTATCTGGTATAGGTTGCTGCTAAAATCCTGGTAGGTGATTTTGCCTTGCTGATTCTGTCCTCCCCAAGAAAAGTTGGTATGGTTCCTCTACCCTAAGGTTGCATGTGTTATTATAAGGATTATTCTGAGATCTCTGTGCATTCCCCATACAGTTCACAGACTCAACACATTCCTGACTCCGGTGTCCTTCCCCCATACTTCACAACATGCAACCTGAGCCAGTTGTTGCACTATAAAAAGCCCTTTGTTGAACCAAGGGTGGTTAACATTTAGATCCCTTTTGGTTTTGATGATGAACAAAATTAAGTTTGACAGCTAACATTCTATGTGTGGCTGTGAACGCTTTACTCGAGTAACCAAACACCTAACTTGAGTTATCAAAGCAATATAGAGACCAGAAGAAAACTGGAATGGCAGAGTCAAATGACAAGAGATCTTAACTCAAGTTATTATGTTAAATAACTCGAGTTGAATTGCATCTACATAACTCAAGTAAATTTAAGGATTAACACGAGTTAAATGACTTGTCCAGATAAACCAAGTGTCCTGAAGAAAAATTAGTCATCAGACCTGGAAATTCAACTCGAGTAATATTAGTATCTAACTCGAGTTGTAAAGGGCTCAAATAACCGAAGTTGAAGGGAAACTTAACTCAAGTAAGCTGCATATGTCAGACTCGATCAAACTCCTCTACCCGAGCGACATCATAAATTACTCGAGCAACTTGAAGTTGAAGAGCGAACTCAAGTAAACCAATTGCCTAACTCAAGTAAACTCTCAGAGGCAAAAAAGACAAACATACAAGGTTCAAATGTCAAGGTTCTAACGGTCAAAAAAAATGGCTAACTCGAGTAAGTCATTATATAACTGGAGTTACATGCTTTAAGGGTTGTTTTCTTTAAATGAATAACTCGAATAATCCAAATATATAACTCGAGTTAAAGGCTATGTCAGAGCATTAAATAAAGGTTTGTTCTATCTTACAACGGCTACATTGAATCCTCCAACGCCCATATCTACTTGGAAATCTATAAATACACTCAAGATATATCAGAGGACAAGTTGGTAACCATTGGCAAACATCTTACAACAACATCAAGTTTTGTTATGCTTAATCTTGCAAATCATTCATACACTTCTCAA
>CAODLS011318305.1:0-14781 GCA_948243855.1 Flueggea neowawraea | reverse complement strand
AGGTGGCTTCAAAGAGACTACTCACACCATACCTCTCTCGACCTTATTGACAAACTTCACCACCAAAAACAACTAACTAGCTTTTGAGTTGGCAAATTGGCATATAGCAAACAAGCTGAAGAAACCAATTCTGCTTCAGAGGCTTTCTTTCTGTCTTTTGTCACTACACTTTTAGAGCCTTATGCGTGTGAATTTGAGAGTAACATTGAAGCTTTGAAGTGATAGAGAGGGACACGAGGGATGACCTTTTTTTTGAGCCCACAACAAGATTTTTATCGTCTCTTTTTTTGCTCATTTTCTGGATCATAGAGCAGACCTTCTTTTTCCTTTTCTGAAACTGATTTGTCTGAGAGTGCTTGGATGATTTTGGATTCTCCATCTATCTTTTACACCAGTATCTTCCAAGGAACAAGTCCAACTGTTATGTCTTCTATTATCTCCATTTCTGCTGTTAAAAAGCATTCCCGAAGCGTGGTTTATGGGCACCTCATTCATTCCTGAAGATCTTAAATAACTGAGAGCATTTGCTTACCTCTCCACGAGTCTGAGATTGAGTCTGTTTAAAAATCAATAGAAGATAAAGAATCTCTATATGCATATATATTGTGTGAGCATAAAGCCAAGAACCTGAGCCAGTTTAGTTTCACAATAGATTCATCAGTACATATGGGGCTTCGGTTTATGTTTTTACCAACAAATATGACACCTGAGAGGAGGAGGTATCGATAAAAACACATAGATGCCTCATCTTGCGGCATTTATTGGATCTTTGTAGACGGCTCTATACACTGATGGACTATGACAATAGCTTTGTACACTTGCAGGTTTTTGATGTGACAACATCTGACAAAAACAGATTAGTACTTGAATAATTCAGTGACATGTTGTGCAAAAAGCTGATGTGTTACGATTGATTGTTTCGCTGTAGAATGAAAGGATGCGCAAAATGCTTGCACGGTGAGCAAAGCTTTCTACCAGATTGATCCCTTGCAAGATTAGAAGGAGCCACATGCTTGCTAGTGTTTGGACAAGCATTAGGACATGCTAATGTGTCTCCGGAAAATCTATCACTAGGCGCTATTATACTTAATTCAACACTAGAAATTTTACATCCAGCACTTCGCAGGCTATAAATCTTACTCTGGTAATCCAAACATTCAAGAACGTTTTAGAGCTTCCTTAAGTATGTATGTGAGAAAATAATAACACACTTCAAAAATCTAGAAGCTAATTTGACCACATCATGAGCAATAATCTTACTGGTATGTGCTTGTTCTAACTGCTGATAATGGTGGCAGATACTGTCATGCTTCAGCTCTTGCAGATAATGAGTACTACGGTAAGCATGATAATTCTGGACGTAAAAGATAAAATAAACAAATTCTAGATCCCAGAGCTAGCAACTCCTCTTCTTTCGCAAAGAAAAGAAAAGGGAAGAACAAGCACAAAATGGCAAAACAAGCTTTGAAGCCATTAAGTGTTGCTCTGTTTTATTAGCTATACTACTGTGATAAGCATCCTCGTCAGTAGTGGTAAAGGCCACCCCAAATGGAGAATTCTGTTTAGATTACCCATAGATGCATGAAAATATTTAGTTTCGTAAGATTTTTAATGCATTTTCAAGTTGAAAATAAGAAAATTTTCTCTCCATTGTATCCTATCCAATTATTGCAGATGAGTAGAACTTGTTTCAGAATACAAAAAGATTGCTATCTGGAGTTACAGAAGAAGGAAATTTTATTACTGTACTGACTTCCATGAAAAGAACCGATCTTAAATGGTATAAAAATTGAATCCCCTTCCTTGTAGGGGGTAAAGGAAATTGACAAAAAGAACATTGACAAAAAGGACAAGAAGATGTTGAAACAAAATAATGTACAAAGAGCTCGAGTAAAGTATACAGCAGCCAGAAAGAATACTCACTTAATTTTTCGTGGTATGTTAATGGTTCTCCATCAATTAAAGTTTACTCAATATGTGAAGATTCAGTCTGAAGTGTAGAGACTATAATATCAATCCATCCTTCACAATCTGCTCTAAGAAAGTTGCTATTTCTGACATGGTAGGCCTTTCCCTAGGATCCTCCCATACAGCCCTTTCTGCTATGTCGGCCAACTTAAGGAGCGGCTCAACATTTTTCGGGAGAGCAACATACCGATCAATTACAGCAGCTGCCTTACCCTGTTTGATCAAAGGCACTGCCCAATCAACTATATTTGGAGGGTCGTAATCTCTATCATATGATTTTCTACCACTAAGAATCTCTAGCAGTACAATTCCATAGTTATAAACATCGCCTTTCATGTCTCCGCCAAGATCCTTTTCGTTCACAGTGTGAATTCCAAAATCTGCAATTCGCGCTCCCCATTCTGCGTCCAAAAGAATGTTCGAGGTTTTGACATTACGATGAATGATTGAAGGTTCCGCTTCCATGTGTAAATATTCAAGCCCTTTGGCAGCCTGCATCGAGATTTTCAATCTAAGGTTCCAATTGAGAGGAGAAAGGCCACCATGGAGGTGATCATGAAGAGTTCCGCGGGGCATGTACTCATAAACAAGCAGCCTCTCACCCATCTCCGAGCAATAACCCAGCAAGTTCACAATATTACAGTGCCTGACATTGCAGAGGACTTCTAGCTCCACCCTTGTGTTACCGTGAATTATTGTAGCAGCATTTGCTCTTTTCACTGCCACTTGCCTCCCACCAGCTAGAACGGCTTTATAGACAAAACCATAGCTTCCCCGGCCAAGCTCATTGAATTCTTTAAAACCATTGGTGGCATCTTTTATCTCTGAAAGTCTAAGTACTTGAGCTGCCCCTGGACAAGACGACATTGAAGGGGGAGGGTATGAATCAGAAGCAATTTCAGTGTCCATCTCTGGTTTGCCAATGCAAGAAGATTTGAACTGCTTCCTTGATCCTTCTTCTTTCCGATTGACAACAAAACGTGGAAGAAAGCAGCAGGTGATTAATATCAACAAGAAACCAAATGCAGAACAGCCAATTATGATCAACAGTCTAACCCAACGGTGCCATTGCTTTTCCGGAGTTGAATGCATCCTGCAAGCATCCCAGCAAGAACTATTCTGGCAAAGAGAGCAAGCTGTGCATATTCTATCAGCATTCTCAGTACAAGGACTTGACAGGAAAAAACCTTCAGAACAATTTAACCCACATGGGATACAAATCTTCAACTCCTTCCTAATACACAAGCTTGTCAAATCCGGTTCATTTAGAATGCTCGCATTGAAAGTAAATTCGCCTTCACCACAAGAACGCGGAGTACAAAGTCCTGGACTACACAACTCCAGAGGAGGATTATAGTCTGGTGGTGAAGTCCCATTAGTAAACCAGCAATCAATAACTAAATCATCTTCCCGAATCCCACACGAAGTGAAGTCCGAAGAAGCAATTGCCATGAATCCAGAGCCACCCCTTGGAACAGAAGACGAATTAACATTTCCCCAACATTCAACACCATGATTATCTTCCCTAATCCCACAAAAATGATTAGCACCAGCAGTGACAGACACAAACCTGGTCCCAACCGGAGGACCCGTCAAAGAATCATTACTACTACTTCCCCAACACATAACCTCACTAGACTCTTTTGAGATTCCACAAAAGGAATATCTCCCTGCAGCCAAGGCAGTATAATTCTCAGACAACCTTGAAACCCCCAAATTTGTCGAATTTGGTCCCCAGCAAGCAACCCCTCCTTCTCTAACCCTCCCACAACTAAACCCTTCACCAGAAACAACCTTACTGAAAACAAGATTAGCAGCAGACTGATCATAAAAAACACTACTTTGTACACTATTCCAACTGCTATTCTTGCCCTTTACAACATCCCAACAATCAACTGTCCCGAAATCGTGCTCCGAATAGTAATATCCTCTAACTGCACAGACATGATTTTTCCCAGCAGCAATATGAGAATAAGCAGTGTTTCGAAACCCGGACGGAACGAGATCTTGACCTGAATAGCCGGAGCTCCAGCAGAACGCCTGCGAACTATTTGCTAAAATTCCGCAGAGAAAACCTTCGCCGCCAGACAGCGCCGCCATTGGCTGAATGTCGGAAGAAGTGGGCGGCGGCATGGTGGGTGGTGCTAAAGTTGGGTTCTTTGACCAGCTAATGACGTCTTGGTGACCGCTGGCATCAATGGCGCAGAAGAATCCGGAGTCTCCGAATGCGGCGGAGATGGGTCCCATGGATCCGAACCCAGAAACAAGAATGCATCGAAGAAGAAGAAAGCTGTGGATGAAGAAGTAGTAGGAGCAGTATCTGTGCATGGTGGAGGTGTCATGGGCGGGTGCTGAAGTAAAAGATTGTTTGTGAGAGTGAGGGAGGAGTAGTAGTAGTGTTGGTATTGGTAATAGAGGAGTAACAGAGATGACGATGATGATGTTGGAGGTGACGAAGAAACAACGTGGGTGTCGCCATTTTTACAGTTTGTTGGTGAGCCGTTTAGAAGTTGAAATTTGTTCTGTTCGTTAGTATTACCGCTAAATATAATACTTCTATTTCCGTTGTTTGCTTTCAGGCACGTGGGACCTACCATTGCTGCAGAGATGGATTGTGGGATCTTTTTATTCAAATAATACCCAATTGTTTTTTTTCCCACCCACTTTTTTTTTAATCAATAAATAATACCCAATTGCTGAAATACAAGGTCTTGTTAACCTTTTATCATCACCATTTACATTTCGTAAATTTAAATTTTTAGAATGTATGTTACTAATTTAGTCTCAATTAAGGAAATATTATTATTTTTATATATACATCGACTCCCATCAAGGATCGAACATATAATTTTTTTAAAGTTGAATACGATTATAGTATCAATAGGCTACGTATTGGTAAAACTTTATCTTTATTGATCTATCGATGTCTCAAACGAAATTTATTTGTCAAATGACAATACTTAAATTTTAGAAGGTATTAATTTGTTCAAATTAAAAGAAAAATATGACTACTATAATTGTGAAATAATTGTTGATATTGGAGTTAATTAGAAAAGGTTTGCTTCATGATTGTGTAAGTAATGAATGTTTAGGAATTTGACATTTAATGGTTTTGAAGCTTCAAATGCACGACCATCTCCTAATACTTGAGTACCAATACTGGAAAGAAAGAGGGGAGAAATGAGGAAATTAATAATGATGGATTTTGTAGAAGATGCACCAATTTAACAAGTGAATCGACTGTCTACCTAATCATGAATAAATGATAATATAGATGAAACTTTTTATATTTAGACATTGTCCTAACTTAAGCAATTTGTGTCTATTCCTTGGATATATAGTTTATTTTATTGAACCAATATATGCATGGATGCATTGAATTCAACTATCAGATCAACTAGTAATCAGTGCATGCATGCATATATGCACACGCCACTAAACACTCATATCAATATGCAACCAACGAAGTTCTGTTCCTATTTTAAAAATATCTTTTTAGAAAATAATTTTGTAATTTTTTATTAGACCTCTCGATATGTAGACACTCTTTTAGAACATAGCGTATTAATTCCAATTCAAATCGGACTGGATTTAGCGCAAATGAGAAATTATCTCTCTTTATTGAGTTTTAAAACTTTTACATATGCATAACTTTTAAAACGTGTCCATGTAAATGGTCAAATTCAATACCTCTAATAAAAGGAGAAACGACCCAAAAAAAAAAATAAAAGGAGAAAACTGAACCACTCCACTACAAAATTTTGATTTTTAATCATGTAGCAAAATGGTTATTGCCTATAATTGTTTCATTTCATTCTCAGATTTTAGAGCTCTACCATAATTTAGAAATTGACAATGATATATAGGATTTAGAATCAATTGTTACCGAACCAGTCGAGCCGTCAAGGTCATGGATTTGATTTATACTTCATACAGTAGTACTTGGTAAATAATACTCATCCACATGCATGCCACAATGAAATCATAAATATTGTGAAAACTATATGCATATAAATATATCAGGCTCAGCACATGCTACTCATTTTCTTTTCTTGAATGTGAAGTACTGAAACTTTGCAATAAGAAGAAAAACTTTTTAAGCACTTTGCTAATCTTGACGTGTTTTTTCGTTTTTAAAATGAAAAAGAAAAGATTCGATCGATTTGGTAAAACGTTCATTCTTATTATAGTTACGTAAAAAAGTTTGTGTCTTATTGTCTTCTTCTATGTTTTGAGCTTAATTTGTTGTCGATGACAAAGGCTAAGAAATTAAAATCTTAAACTCCGATCTTGGAGATCTCAGTAAACTCACAATCATTGATGAAATTGTATACAATTGTTTTTTTTTTTAAATCAAGTATACTATAGTTTTTTTTTCTTAAAAGGTAAAGAAGTGGATAAAAATTTAAATTAATTATTTTACCCTCTACCTCTACTAAAATTCTAACTTGGAACATCCAACTATAAATATTAGTTACTATAATTAAAAACAGTTTTTTTTTTAAAAAAAAAATGGAGGCCAAGAAACTCATAGGTTACCATGAACCAATAATAAAGAACATTGCAATTGAGCGTATAATTTATGCGTGTCGCTTTTAACTAAAGCACATTGCGCCTTAATTCGCCATGCGTTTACGGCAAAAATCGAACTACAACCCCGTTAGGCGTAGGAGAACAACTCTAACTGCTCCAATCCCCGGGCGGTAAAAAGGGTTTAATTTGGGTAGAGCAGGTGGGAGTAAAAATGGCCTAGGAATTAGGAAAGGGAGGATGAGGAAGATCACGTGGTGGCATTATCAGCTGTCTGGGTGGGGAAAAATGTTAAAAAACTGTCTTGTTTTAGTGGCTCCAACAGTCAAACCCAAAACACACCCAACCCTAGTGGTTTTATATCTGACAAAACTTCTTTCATCTCTTATTGGTCGGTTCTTGCTATCTTATTGGCCATTCTTTATTTAATATCATATGTAGCCTTGAGTGATCTTGGCACTTTTTTTTTAATCCTCTTGTAATTATGTTCCAATCATCATCAACTTTTCTAAAGCTTTCTTTACCAAATAAGACGGACTCTTCTGTCGTCTCCCGGATCCTTGCCCTGTTGATTTGCTTACTCGTTAAGACTAAGTGAGATTTTGGTTTTCAAAAGAAAAGATAGTGATCGGAGAATGGATCTAAAGGACGCGATTTTAGAACCCGAACTCATTGTTAATTAGGTTTTATAAACATGGATATCTCCTTTTTTCACAAATAGTGGGTGACTATTTTGGAGATTAGAGTACAAATGATTTCTCTCTTTCTAATAAATGTCTTTTTTGTAATTTGAACTTCTGATATTTTAGCAGATAGTGTGTCCAAATCTCAAAAAATATGCTAATTATCGAACTAACACATTGTTGGTACATGGATATCTCTTTTGGTAAAAGAAATTTTTTTAGGAAAATAAACATGGATGGATGGATTATTACAAGACAATAGGCAAGGTAGGAACATTGTTGAAGCAGAAAACGAAACAAAAAGCAACAGCAGGACGAAGTAGGGTTCTTGAAAATAATACAACCTGTATGGGACCCATATCTTTCTGCAATACAGTATGACACTGATTTTGCAGTGGCATGTCGTATGTTATGATACATGCAAAAATATTTCGGGGATCGTTTGTTTCTGTGACAGACTTCAGATTTTGGTTCTTTCTTGCATTACTCTTTCGTTTTCTTCTTCACTATTCAGAGATGAATTGTTCCTATCCCTCTGTCTCACCTAACAAGCCTTTTCTCTTTTGGTCAATGTGAGCCAAGTTAGCCAAGTTCCAATGAGAAAAGTATTTTTCAAGCTTTATCAACTTCAAATGGGTCCATTTATTTCTAAACCAGAATAGAACAAACAAGACAGCTCTGACCTTCCGATGAAAAGAATTGAAACATTGATTTGATTGTTTCAGTATCTTTGGAACTATTAAGTAGTCAACTAAAACCTGAATTATTTTGGTTCAAAACAAAATTTAGATGTCCACAAATCACAATTTTTGACACACAAACAGGTCCGTTTACAGAGTCACTTATCTGAAATTTATTGTAAGATGTAATAATCATTTACATTTACCTATCGTTTACATAGAATGGATTTGTCTAGGATGTTTGTTTCAGCACATCACACTATTCATATGCGTATTTTTATTATAAAAAGCCGTGTTACTCTCTAAATTGTTTTACTACATAATTAACAAATCCACAATATGTTTCCCTTTATTCAGGGACGAAGGGCTGCCGGCCAGAACCCCTTATTAGGGGGTTCATCCATTACTGGTTTTAATGGTGCCCCCACCTCACTTACAGGTGAGAGGAGATCATCATTAAAATCTAGAGGAAGGGGGAGGGGTTGAAGACAACACCCTTGCAGTTTTATTTTTTTTAACTTTGATGTTTTGGCCCCTTAATTTTTTTTGAATTAGCTAGGACTAAAATGACGTCGTTTTGGTCCCAACTAAGTCAAAAAAATGATAGAGGTTTCACGGGTTTTTGAAGAACAGAGAAAGCCAAATTGAGAACTCACACTCACTTGTTGTTTGCCCTAGCCGTGACAGTCCCAGCCCCGCTCGCCTCGCCGTTGTCAGCGTCGTTTTGGTCCCTGCTTTGATTGGGTCTTCTTCAACCTTCAGGTAACCCTAAGGCCTAAACTTCACTTTTTTTTTCTTGATCTCGGTCCTTGGTTTTTCTTGATTGCAACTATGGTCCTTGCTGTAAATGAAGTTTCATGTAATGCTGCAATATGTTGTTTGCTTTTGTAGATTAATTGCTAGGTTTTGAAATTTGTTGGATGGATTTAATTTATCAATTGAAGTATTAATTTATACAAGAAATATGTTTAAATATTTTGAAAGGATTAAGAGACCATTGACAAGTGGAAGTGATGGTTCATCAAATGATCATAATGTAGTTGTTCAATATGAAATTAATGTCGGTGAATCGAGTGAAAAGAAGGCACGAATTGAGTTAAGTGAAGAGGATATTGTTATTGATCCTGCATTACGGAAGCTTATAGAAGAGTATGATCCTTAAATTAGAGATGACTGTAGGAGGCGATATGCTCTTAAAGGTCCTTGTCAACCATTAGAGCACAATTTTCCGATGAGCCAATTTGGGGAAAAAAATGAGGTAGTTCCAAAAGCATTGGTTCATTAACTATCCATGGTTGAAATATAGTGTGTCGAAAGACGCCGCGTTTTGTTTTTGGTGCTATATTTTTAGTGGAGAAAAGGACCAAAATTTGGAGATGAAGTATGGATAAAGAAGGGTTTTCGAAATTGGAAGAATGCATTGGAAAGGTTTAAAGAACATATAAGAGGCGTAGGAACACACAATGATGCTCAAACACAAGTTTTTGCTTACCAGGATCAAAGGCAGAGTGTTGTGCATAGCTTCTCTAGTGGAAGAAGTAAATAAGTTTCTTCTTATTGCACTCGATTAACAACTTCTGTAAATGTGGTAAAATTGCTTCTAAGAAATGGTTTGGCCTTCTGTGGAAATGATGAGTCGGAAGAATACTATATAGGGGTAATTTCTTAGATACTCTCCAATGGCATAGTTAGCAATATCCAATAGTAGCAAAGGTAGTTTTAAAAAATGCTCCGAAAAATAATCAACTCACTTCCCTCGACATTCAAAAACATATTGCGAGTGCTTATGCAACAAAAACTACAACATCCATTATTGAAGATGTTAGAGACCATGTTTTTGTCATATTGGTTGATGGGGCCCAAGATAGTTCAGTGAATGAGCAAATATCCTTTGTTTTGAGATATGCAAATAACTTTGGAGAAGTGGTCGAACGATTTATAGGAGTTGTACATATTAGTGACACTTCTGCCTACTCCTTGAAAAATGCCGTTGATTTTTTTTTTGCAAAACATGGATTATCAATTTTCAAACTTAGAGGACAAGGATATAATGGGGCTTGAAATATGCGAGAAGAGCTTAACGGACTAAAAATGCTCATTTTGAATGAGAACCCGAGTGCCTGGTATGTTCATTGTTTTGCTCACCAACTCCAACTTGTTGTTGTGTCTGTTGCAAACGAGATCCAGTGTGTGAGTCAATTCTTTGATTATGTTTCCATGATTGTCAATATGGTTGGTGCTTCTGGCAAAAGAAAAGATGATCTTCAACAAAAGCAACATGAACAAGTGTTGCAACGTTTACAAACAAATGAAATTTCATATGGAAAGAGAATGCATCAAGAAACAAGCTTAGCTCAACCGGGAGACACAAGTTGGGGTTCACACCATAATACCATTGTCTGTTTGCTATCTATGTAGTCTCCAATTTTAGAAGTTCTTGGAGATATATATGATGATGGCGTTGACAAAAAACAACGTGGCACTGTTATGGGATTGGTTTATAAAATGGAAAGCTATGAATTTGTATTCATTGCTCATTTGATGAATGTTATATTGGGATTGACATTGGAATTGTCATTTTTTTCAACAAAAATATCAGAATATTGTGGCTGCTCTTGTTTAATTGACACAACAAAAAGTAGGTTGCAAGAATGGAGGGACAATGGATGAGAGTAATTGCTAGAAGAAGTTGATACCTTTTGTTCTACAAATGGAATTTCGATTCCTAATATGGAAGATAATGTTCTTATTCGTCTTCGATCCAAGTCCCACATACTACCACTACTTTCTTGTGGGAATATTTTATGAGGTATTAATATATCACCCTTATCATTTGAACTTTGCTTTCTTATTCTAATAATAGAGTTAATATTTTTTATAATATTAAGTTATTGATCGTATTACTGAAGAAATGAACAATCATTTCACTGAGTTAAGTAGTGAGTTATTGATGTGCATATCATGCCTTGATCCGAGAAATTTGTTCTCTAAGTTCAATAACTCAAGGTTACTCTGTCTTGCTGAGTTATAGCTAGAAGATTATGTCTTTCTGATAGAATAGAGCTTAAAGAGCAATTAAAGACCTACATAATTGAAATGAAATGAAATGAAAATTTTGCTAACCTTGATGGTATTGGATCTCTTGCTAGGAAGATGGTTGAGTTCGAATTTCATAAAGCTTTTCATTGGGTGTATCGACTTATTGAGTTGGCATTAGTTTTGCCTGTTGCAACCGCTAGTGTTGAGAGAGCTTTCTCATCTATGAAAAATTATCAAGACGGATTTGCATAAAAAGATGGGAGATAATTTTCTCAATGATTGTATTGTGTGTTACGTCAAAAAATATATATTTCTTAAAATTGAAAATGAAGTCATTTTAGATCATTTTCAGAACATGAAAAGTCGTAGGAATTTGTTGCCACCTAAAAATTAGTATTTGTACTCTTCTTTTCAATTGAATTTAAACTTTGTAAGACTTAAGTTTTATTTAATGATTATAAGTACATATGATTTTCTTTATTATATATTAGAGTTGTGCCCCCACCTAAAAAACTTTCTGGCTTCGTCCCTGGAGAGAGGTGACGAAGATGAGAGGAGGTGGATTATGTCTACAGTTAGAGAGAAAAATGAGGGGAGAGGTTGATTTGAGTTTGTTTTAGGTGAGTAAGTGACGTGTGAGAGTGAGGAGTGGAGGAGTTGTTGGAGAATTTCGATCTATGCTTTGGATAACAAATCGACTTGAAATGAAAGAGCGATAATCAACACCAAGATTTATAGTAGTTCGACCAACCTTGCATACATCCACTACCTAAGTCTCACTTAGGCTTTCCACTATATCGATGATTGATTGCGGCTCAATCCAACAAGGCCCCTCACAATGTTGTTTTCCTTCAGTTCACAACAAACCTCTACAATGTTGTTTTCTATAGGCTCACAACAAACCTAACTCACACACTTAAAGTGTATATAAAATGATACAAAAGATGAAGCTCTATGTTAGAGTTTGGTTGTATGAAATTAATGTTTGAATCTTGATCTCTAGCTTGATTTGGTATTTTTGGAGCGAGGAATTGATATAAGTATTAGCACAAAGGTTGCATATGTTATCTCATACCATTTCTTCATTCCCATGATGTATTTATATCCATTCCATCCAATATGACCATTGGTGGTAGGAATATAACCGTTGGAATGCATTTTTGTCTGTTGCAGCTTTCTGGGTTCATGTTTTACTCGAGTGACACCTTTCGCTTACTCGAGTGATCTGATGCATAGTTTACTGGAGTGACACTTCTTATTACATGAGTGAGACAGTTAAAACCGCATCACCTTGAACTATTCCTTACTCGAGTGACGCTTTTTGCTTACTCGAGTGACTTTTCTTGTTACTCGAGTGAGTAGCTTCAGCTCGTATCCTATTTCTCTGTTCTTCGTGCATTACTCAAGTAATGACTGGGCTTACTCGAGTGAAATAAACTGGGCACAAATGTTACTCGAGTGAATCATCCTCTTACTCGAGTGAGGCTTTGACAATATCATTTTATTCATCATCAAAACATAAAAATGATCTTAATGTTGATCACCCATGATCCAATAGGAGTGACAGTCTGTTGGGGGGGAGGTAGGGTTCTGGATTCAAATTCGGGCTTGACGGTGAAGGTGGCATGAAGGGGATAACGGTGTAGAGAGACCGAGAGAGAGGTGCATTTAATTATGTAATGAGTTTTGCAATTAATTTCTATTAATAGTTCTCAAATCTTAATTTTTTTGGTTATTTGTCTCGATTTAAGTTTTTGGCATCTATTAAATCGGTTTTTAGAGGGTGGTGTGATAGGGATTTTGAAGGCAGTAATCGTGGTTAGTAGTTGTGGTGGCGGGTTGATGGTGGTAGTGACTAGGTTTGGCTCAATACCTAGGGGAGAGGGAATGTTGAGAGAGAGATTAGAAAACAGGAAGAAAGTGGTGTAAAAAGATTGAGGAAGAAAAGACAAGGATAAAATAGATTTTTTTTTATTAAAATCGGTTACATTTAATAGACATAGACGAACAGCTAAATGTTTTTGCAAATCTTATGTAGGAGATAAGAGTTTTTTTGAAAACACAGGGACGGAAGAGAAAATTTCACTATAATTCAAGAACAACATAAAATTTAACCTTTTTTTTGTCTTTTTATTTGGTCCCGTTGATAATTGAACGATCCTCTTAATATTAGAATTACCTCAGCTCAACGAACTACAAATGCCTACCCATAAATATCCACATAGGAAATTCATCTCAGGCTCACGCTATGCCAACTTTTGATGCTTTATGAACAGACCAAATCTTCATCTTTTTTCATAGGATGGAACACCAGAAATATTCAAAAAATTAAAATTAAAACAACAATTGAAAGGAAAGACTAAGGAAAACCCCACAGCTCACATTTATCATTAGCGAAAAAGAAAATCAGATGCACTGTAAAGTTTCTAACACATCAATACCAAAAAGTTTCAGCAGCAAACGGAGAGACAAATGGAAGGGATGAACCAAAAACCCCAGATAGTACAGAAAACTTGGAAACTAAGCACACTAGACCTGTCTCAGTGTCTCTCCTACAAATTCAGCAGCAGTACTGTTGTGTTCCTGCTTTTCGGCAAACCGATCACAGCTGCAATCAATCAATCAATCAGCATATTTCACCGGAAAGACCAGCATATGAAATAATACACTGGTAAAATCCAAATCTAAACAATTCTCTACTGTAGATTCTGCTAGGAAAACAAAAACCAAAATTTTCATTCTGGAAAAAAGCTTTAACCCTTGTTGCTTTCAACTTCTTAAGTGCAAAAAACTTCAAATCTTCATGAAGCCGTTGGCGTTCCACTTGTAGTCTGCTTAGCTACATAAATCTGCTTGGTTTTCGAAGGGGCGTAGCTCTTATCCGCTCCAGAAGATTGATTTCTTCCTTGGTATCCCATTCTACGATGGGACCACTCACCTCCAGAACTATTCTTTTGGTAAACACCACCTCCCTTCTGATAATTACATCCAGACGAATTGCCTTGCTGCTGGCTAGATGTATTTTGTTGATGGGAAGACTGATTCTTATAAGTGGAATTCGTGTTCTGATAACTGCTGCTGCCACGATTGTCATTTTGAACAGCGTTGGTTTTGCCAGTATCAGGAACGGAACCAGAAGATGCACTCCTAGTAACAATGCTCTGTGCTGCAGACCCAGCTGCGATGGGATTTGATGAATCCACCAGCCCAAGTTCATCTGGCAACTGGGTGACAGTTGCATCAGTTGTCACAGCGAAGCTCCTGCTGCTGTCAGGAGGAGTTGGTGTTTGAGATTCGGAAAATCTGCTGGCAGTCAACTGTTGGTCGACAGGAGGCCCATGGTTAAATTGGCTAGAATGCACGCCTTCTGTCGGTTGCTGCAGAGGCAGTGAAACTGGCGCAAATTGGAGATGCGATGTAGGAATATGTGACCAACGAGCTTGAACAGACACATCTGGTGAAGACTGGGAACAATAATTTGAATTAAACTAAATGTCAGACTAAAGCTTATTACAGCCACATGGCAAGATAACATAATAATTCCACCATATAAACCTTGAAAGCAGGGCATTTTCATCACAAATAGTTAGAAAGCAAGATGACCTTATTCCCCCAAGAGTTAAAAAGAAAATAAACATCAACTTGTTTCTTCCATTCCACAAGCAGAACTGAAAACTTATCCGATTGTCTTCAATTGGGCAAATGAACAAAACGAAAACCTTTCATACAGTTTACAGTATGAGGTAAGGTAAGTACCACTTTGCAGATCACAAGGTTCTAACAAAATTTTACCTGGAAAGGAGAAACATCAAACATAGCCATTGGAGAAGCCATAGGCAGGAGAGGTGACCCAGGGGCAAGATGCTGGATGGGACCATGCA